>MDKI01027998.1:0-14310 GCA_005239505.1 Nicotiana paniculata | reverse complement strand
TATTACAAATTACTGAATATCGATCACAAGCACGCTAAGTGTATAATACCATCCTGGGGAGATTGACAATGCCATAGGCTACATAACCCAAGCACAACTGAGGTGCGATATACATATATACACTCTGAATCTCAAGAGCTATCCTGCTCACATAACATCCCCACTATGCGGGACCTCAACACATAGGAAATTATCAAGTCGTTTCACAACTCGAACGACACAATCACAATGCACATGAATTCGACGAAGACGGAACAACACCCGTTGTTCTAATACCTTTCCATGAAAAGCGCTCTCTGAAAGGAACATTCCTGTCTCGTACGGAGCCCATAATCATATTTAAATACATCCACAAACATCGAGCCACCTCGCTCGCACCAAACTTAGCTATTATCTTTTACCTGGGTCCACATTAACCCACTTTCTCTCATAATACGCAAGAACAACCATCATAGCCAGGACAAACACCCTACAATCCACAACCAAATGAACTGAACGCCTTCCAGGCATAAATTCTCAATTAAGAAACATCGCACTTCCTTATAGCCAGTCCAAATCTGAAATCCACCAAGTGATTGCATGTCACACTTTGTACAATATTTTCGCGGTCATGCTTCCACGGCCTTCCACACAAGGCAAAAAGTCTGCCCATCCATAACACCGGCCACACTAAGGCTGCAAAACACATCAAGATCCCATGACCAAGGTACAAAGCCTCTTCCATCGAATATAAATCTTAGGTGACACTGAAGATAACACCAGCTTACTCTGAACTTTCAAATCACTTGTCTTGCTCTTCCGAGCTCATGACATCCTTATAAACATCGGACCTAAATCTCGATTCTTACTCCCAGTTACATACTGCTCCCCGCACCTAACATACCAGCATGAGGTAGCGCAAGAATTCCATCATAACTTCCGAACCACCAATAGGGTGAACACTTCATCATATAGAAAATTTTTACTTGACTTAATTCAAGAGTACCATCTCAACACACGAGTTAATTCCCACTATCCCCCAATCATGCAAATCCTTAAGTAGTAGTCTATACCACCATAACCCTTCCGGGGTCTGCCTACACCTGATAGGCCATAGCACTCAAATGCTCCCACATGAGATTTGTTACGATGGCCGACAAGCCCCGTACACACCGGCAAAAACCACATGCATAACTAAATCACATCGAAGGAACTGATCACTGCCGCAAATGTGCCATTTCAAACATGGCTAATCAATCTATATTCTTTTAATCATCATTAATTGCCTCAGGAATAATAGAAAATTCCTTCAACCCGTAGAAAACTCAACCCTCACTCATCCCGAGTGACCTTGATTCACGAGACTATGCTGCCTAAATCCTGCAACCCTTCTCATACCCTTATGATAATCTTTTCTTCAATCCGGAGTCTATTTCTCTCACTTCTCCAATATTCTCCTGCATGCTGAAACATATCATACAACATTCCAACCATCCTCATTTTTCTCAGAGATTACTCTGTAAAAGCTCGATTCTCGATCATATTGCTGCCCGAAATCCTTATACGCCGCATTCTTAACTTTTGAACTCACTAGGACCGTTATTGAGAGTCACCCACTCAGGCTGGCCCCGAATACAATCAACTCCAAGGCTCTCCTAGCACAGGAACACCTTTTTCAATGAAACACGTGACTGAGTATGATGGCAACGGTCGTGTAGCTTTTACCCGAATGGTCGGGATCGAATCCACATGGAGCCTATAGATGGGTCTGAGTGTATAAGTGATCTAGAAGGGTCGAGCATTTCTAATTGAACTTCTAAACATTAGTTGGTGTTGAATTATACTAAATGTATTCTATTGTTTGTAAGCTAAGTAATGACTAACTTTGTTTTGTTTTTGTTGTTGTTTTCTAATATTCATAAAGGCACTAGGGTCGTGACTATTTCCTAGGTGGATACACAAAGGGATTCAATTCTAAGGTCGGGTAATTTACTAGGGATATAGCTATAACCAAAGCACCAAGGTGCTCACTCTATACCTCTCGGTAGTTTGAGTGATTATACCCCAATTGTCTCTCTCGAGTCCAATCGGGTGCCCAATAATCAAGCAATATAGGCTTAGGTAGGGTGTTACTCTCTCGAGGTTTAACTTGTTAACTAGGGCTCAAATAGGGTTTTACCATTTCTGGGTTTAACCCCTTTTGATTGGAACTACCAATCTCTTGATAATGCCCTAATATCCTGTTAGGCTAATTTCTAGACTCAACTTTTCTTTCTCAAGAAAGACCCTAGTCATGAAAAGGTTAATTAGTGTTTGAAACCACTAATTATAGCAATAAAAACCTTGAAATAGCCTAAATAACCAACACCCATTAATTTCCCAACCTTAATTTCAAAACCCCATTATATACCCACACTAGGGTTGAGCCACAACCCTAGCTAATGGGTCTAGCTACTCATAATCAAAGATGAGAACAATGATAGAGAAGAAGAATAACCCATTTAATTGATTCCTAACAATGAAATTGAAGTTTTAAATGTTAAAAATGCAAGAATAAAGCTAAAGAAATAAAAACCCTAAAATATTCACGAGCTCTCTACTCTCAAAAACAGCTGATATGTTCCAGATCTGTAAATAAATTACAAAATAGTCTATTTATAGTCTGTCAAATTTTCGGACAAAAATACCCTTACAGGACCATCGCGGACCGTAAAAACACGACCGCGGTCCGCGAAAACATTAGGACCTCACTGGATTGCCACCGCGGTCCGCAAAACTTCGACCGCGGCCGCAGCTGCAGTGGGAACTTGCAATTCTTGGGTCTCACTGGAACTGCACCGCGGTCCGCGAAACCTCAACCGCGGCCGCGGTGGATGATAGTCAAATTTCTGAGCTCACTAGAAATGCACCGCGGTCTGCGAAACTTCGACCGCTGCCACGGTGGCTGATGGCCTTGATTCTGAGCTCACTGGAAAGGCACTGCGGTTTGCGAAACCACGACCGCGGCCGCAGTGGCCTTGTTGTCTTGAGCAACCTTGTTGGGTTTGATCCTTGTGCCGGATTCACTCCTATTTTGAGCATATTTTAGACTGAATGCCTTCATTTCTGGTTTAATCCTGCAACAAGCACAACGTATAAGCTTTCGGGGCTATTTTGTGTAGAATTGTATCCAAAATTCATGTATAAGGGCACCGAAAATGAGGCAAAAAGCCAAGTTATCAACTCCCCCAAACTTAAGCTCTTGCTTGTCCTCAAGAAAAACAAATTAAGCCCCACCCCTATGAGAGATTTCACAAAAATTTGATTGTACTATTGGTGACTTCAACTAGCATCAATTGGAACTAACCATAGCCCTTAATGCGAATGAATCATTGACAATGATTGAATTGTTCAAAACCATAGTTTCAAGTGTGATACAAGAGTTTCAAGGGTTGGTCCAACTCATCAGTGAACTTCTAACTATTACCTCGGTCAGTGTGGATCCCAGGCTCTTATTATGTAACTTTCCCTAAGCATCTCACCTTTCAGAATAATGACACTCAGAACGAGGAATATGGTGAATCGCTCATCTATCATCAAGGAAAGAGTTCCAATTTCGACTCAAAGTACCATAGGCTTGCCCTTTGTGTACATCATCACTAATGTAGGCTTCACTCGACCTGAGATCATATAGGGCTTTTGTGGAATCATGATGAAGGCTTTTGGTCAAGGGTAGGATGTATTTGGTTAGAGTGAGTTTTATCTTTCCTTAAGCACTTCATTTTCTTGTTGCTCTCACATTTTCTTTACTCTTTGAGTCTTTTTATCTTTTTTAGGGTTGGAGAGACACTTTTTCATCAATTTCCTTTATTTTCTTCTTATGCTTTCCAAACTTTTGGCATCACTTTTGCATCAATTCCCTTTATTTCTTTTTGTTCATTCTTTTCTTTTCATTCTTTTTCGTTGCCTTTTCTCTTCTCTTTCTTACTTTCTTTTGTGCCTTCTTTTTTACTTCATCACATCCCTCGTCTCTCCCCCAAACTTATGCTTTTTGCCTAGCGCCAAGGAAAGATCGGGTGCCAAGAGAGGGCAAAAGAATGGTTAAAGGCTTGTAACTTGGGTTGAAAGAAAAGGCTTAAGGCACAAAAGGGTTGACTAGGGAATATTTCTTTTGGAAGGTCATGGAAGTGTTCAATTCTTTGTTCAAGCCAACGAAAGCCTATAGTCACTTCTCAAGTCAAATTACACCTAGAATTTCGCCTAGACAACACTCAGGGCAAGTTCTAGACTAGTGGCACGGAACTTGGACTTGCAATTACGAATTTCTCACCACTCACAGCTAAAGGATTGTTACAGAAACCGAGTCGAGGGCCTATAACGACCTTAGTCGTGCTTTGAGTAACAAAAATGGTCCCGAAGAACCACCCGATGATTATCGGCCAACACAAGAGTCTCAAGATCATCACTATCACCATCCTCAACACAACAGTTTGTCTTTGACCATGGCATCAAAGGCAACTGTGTTAGGCCCAAGTGAAGCTTTGCTTGAGGCATCGTTATTGAAAAACAAAACAACAAGCAAAGGAAAAACAGACTCAAACCCTTAAGAAGGTTGTCACATCGTCCATCCTTGGGAAGAGCCACCCGGTTCACACAAGTTCCACCTTTGGAAAGAACCATGGCATTAAGAAAACCAAAGGCTTATTGCTCACGAGAAGACCAAACAAGAAGCTATGAAAGAAAAGTAAGAAGCTATAAAATAGAAAAGAAATGCGTAAAATAAAGTAAAGTGCGTGTGATGGAATGAATATGTACAATAAGGGAATTAGATGAATATACATAAGGGATGAATATTTACAATGGATAGTTATCTTATACATACCAAAAAGGGAAATAACGTAAAGAAAAAGAAACAAAAAGTTTTTTTCATTATACAATCCGATGTAGCCAAAATAAAATACCTGTAGGGCCACTCCCCTAACTAAAAGAAAGCATTGTCCTCAATGCTATAAAGCAAAAATAATGCACAAAATATGGGAGAGAGAGAGTAAAGAAAACTCCCTATTGGACCTCGGCCTGCTGTGGTCCATGCTGCTCTGTCTGAGATGGGGTAGGAACTTCCTGAGATGGGGAAGGAACTGCCTGAGATAGGGATGTAGGAGCTGGATCTGGTATAGCCTGTGATGGAGCTCCGGTGGGCTGGGCCTCCTGGCTCTGAGCCTGAGTGTGCTCTGTGGAGGGGTCTTCCAGTACAAGCATGATGTTCTGGGCACGGGGCATGACCTTCCTCTTATTCAGTGGCCTTACCGGCACCTCCTCCTACACTGACTGAGGCAATGGTTGCTGCTCTAGTTGTGGCTCTGTGGGGTTAGCTCGTAGCATCTCCAAAGGAATCTGATCGCCTGATAGCTTGTCGACCTCCTTTCTCAGCTTCGACACCTCCTCCTTTGACGCCCTAGTCTTCCTCAGCTTCTTTGTTTCTTTGGCCAGGTTTGTCAATGCACTCTCATGTTCACCCACCGCGTCCAGGATTTTCTTCTGATTCTCCAAAATTTCTTTCAGAGTGTCTTCAATGGACTGCGGGACCTGTGGTGGGGGAGGAGTAACTGGGGCTGCCACGACTGTAGAAATTACAGTCAACTTTGTAGTAGTTGACTGCATCCAGTTGGTGAGGCTAGTGAGAGTCATGTTCAGCCGTTGAGCAGTCATGGGATAGGCTCTGGTGGAGGGGATGTCAGTAGCTGTGGAGGAAGATGGGCCTGGAGCCTCCTCTGGAATGGCAGGCTGGGGCAGTGAGGGTTCCGCTACCCCCACTGGCTCTTCAGACTGGCTAGTGGAGGCAACTGACTTTCCTTTTGACTTCTTTTTGGGATTATCCTCATCTTTCAAGTCATACCAGGAGAAAGGTGCTTTGGGCTTGACTTTGGTGTCAAAGAGATTCATGGTCACTTCATGGTCTTCACAATACATGGTCAGGTAATGAGGAAAAGGGTAAGAAGTATCACCTATGCTGACCACCCGGCTAATGACCTCAGACATCATATTCCCCACATTGATGGGGTATCCAGCCATTATAGATGCTATTAATACATCCCTACTGAGAGGTAGGGTCTGGTCATGATGATTCGGGTCTAGCCTGCTACGTTCAAAAGTCTCCCATCCTTTAGCTTCGAAGTTCAGGGGTCCTCCTGGTGATAGTCTTCCCAGCCGTTAACCACTCCGGGGTATCCCCCGGCTTGACCAAGTGCAAAGCCAACCAATTTCTCGCAGCATCCTTTTTGGCAAGTTTTTCCCTATATAATGAATCATCCATCTCCAAATAGTCATTTAGTGAAGGTCTGTCAAAAGGCACAGTGAGATTGCGGACTTTGGATGCCTTTGAGTCCTTTTCCAGAAAAAGCAAATTAGTGTAGAACTCCTTCACTATATGCTCATTGGCCTCCGAAAGATGCTCAGTGAAACAAGACCATCCTTTCCTGTCTCAGAATTGTTGCCTCACATTGGGGTTGTATATGGATAAATCTTTCATTGAGAAGGTGCACTCCGGGATAATAGACCGTGCAGTCCACAACTTCCTGAATCTTTGGAAGGCCTTCTCACTTACAAAACAACCCTTCCACATATCCAGATTCCTAGTGCGCTCTAACCCTTCAACCACATGCGCATCCCCTTTGTTGTCACTTGAATTCTCCCCAGATAAGGAAGCTGTAGGGGAAGTAGAGTATGAGTGTGCACTGGAAGCGGATTTGGCTGGGGACACTACTCGTGCTGGGGCCGGGAGAGATGAGACCGGGTCCATTGGGGATGACTGTGATGAGGCCTCTTCTGACGGAGTATATTCACTTCCTGATGGTGAAGGAGGGGAGTTTGTAACCCGACTGGGCCATTGTGATGACTTAGGAGGCAATGTAACTTTTGATGGTTGCCTTGGTGCCCCCTTTGAGTTTCTCCTCTACCCGTGTTTTTGCAACCTCCTCCACGAGATAGAACCATTGCCTGCAAAGTACACATAAGTGAACATGGTTAGTTTCCTGAACATGGATGTGCAGACACTTGAGTAGTCACTGAAGTCTAAGCATACTGGAATGAGGCAAGACACACTGGAACTGACTTCGCGGACCGCGTCCGCGACCGCAAAAGTCTAAGAATATTTGAGCAGGACATATTGGAAATGACTTTGAGGACCGCGAAAGGTCGACCGCGGCCGCGAAATTCTAAGCATACTTGAGCAAGATACACTAGAAATGACTTCGCGGACCACGAAAAGTCGACCGCGGCTGCGAAGTTAGATCCAGTGTGGTATGATTTCTGGACAGCAGGGACCGCGGACCGTGAAAAATTGACCGCGGTCCGCGAAACAACAGAGTAAACTTATGCAATATCAACCACCGCAGTCCGCAAAAAATGGACCGCAGACCGCGAAAATGGCTATTTACCTAGGGTTCCCAAAACTTGCAATTTCTACGCTAGAGTGTTCATTGAGATAAGTCCTACATAAATAATCAGTGCAATTACATTCCAAAGGACTATTATGAACCTAATTGGGCTAACCCTAACATTTACAAGACTGAAAAGAGAAAATAATAATGAAAAAGAAATTAAAACTAAAGAAAATAAAGAAATTAAGAAGTTAATGAAGCATAAATACACTTACTAGATGTTTGGATGAAAGTATGGATGCAACATGAATTTCAGAGGATGCAAAAGTGAGACATGGTTGAAAGTGGCTTAGGCTAGCTACTGTGGGAAAAGTGTGAAATGAAACCCTAGAATCCTATTTATAGAGAGTGCTGGGACCACCCCACTTACCTACCGCGGACCGCAAAAAATCAACTGCGGTCCGCGGTCATTCAATGGTAGAAGGCTTAAGAGGTAGAAGGGCTTCGCGAACCGCTAAAAGTCGACCGCAGCCGCAAAGTCCATTTCCAGAGCACTGTGTTTGCATCATATTGACTTCGCGAACCGCGAAAAGTCAACCGCGGCCGCGAAGTCAATTTCCAGTGAGCTTCTATTTCTATACTCAGCCAAATTACTGTGTCAAAATCATCCGACACATCCAAAAACCAGTTAGTGTAAAAGTGAAACCTATTTTACCAAGAAAAACAAAGAAAATGAAAGTAAAGACACATGGGTTGCCTCCCAAGACGCGCCTGATTTAACGTCGCGGCACGACATATTTTACCGGGATCATTGGAGATGAAGAAGTGCCACCACGTGACTGTCATCAACTTTGCCAAGATAGTGTTTTACCCGGTGACCATTCACTCTGAATACTTCACCACTTATGTTCTTGAGATCAATATCCCCAAATGGAGTAACAAATACCACTTCAAAAGGCCTACTCCACTTTGACTTTAGCTTCCCGGGAAATAACCTCAACCCGAGAATTGAACAATAAGACCAAGTCACCAACTTTGAACTCTTTACCTCGAGCATATTTGTCATGTAGGTACTTCATTTTGTCCTTATACAAGGACAAACTGGAGTACGCATGGAATCTAAACTCATCCAACTCATTCAATTGCTCCACTCGAAGATTTGCAGCTACATTTCGTTCCAACTTCAACTTTTTCAAGGCCCACATAGCCTTGTGCTCCAATTCCACCGGAAGGTGGCATGCTTTTCCAAAGATCAACAGATATGGGAACATCCCAATTGGGGTCTTGTAGGCGGTCTGGTAAGCCCAAAGAGCATCATCTAATTTCCTAGCCTAGTCGGTCCTATTGGCATTGACTGTTTTGGATAATATGCTCTTTATCTCTTTGTTAGACACTTCAACTTGTCCACTAGCCTGAGGGTGGTACGGGGTAGTGACTTTATAGTTGATCCCATACTTAGAAAGAAAGGAGTCAAAGGCTTTGTTGCAAAAATGTGATCCCCCGTCACTGATGATGGCTCGTGGAGTGCCAAACCTAGTAAAGATATTCTTCTTGAGAAAGGCTATCACACTCCGCGCCCCATTATTTGTTAAGGCTATGTCCTCCACCCATTTTGACACATAATCAACCACGACCAAGATGTACGTATTCCCACATGAACTCACGAATGGCCCCATGAAGTCAATGCCCCAAACATCAAAGATATCTACCTCGAGAATTGAGTTGAAGGGCATCTCATCCTTTTTGGAAATTCCCCGACTCTTTGGCATTCATCACACCTCTTCACTATGGTACTAGCATCCTTATACAAAGTGGGAAAAAAGAACCCACAACTAAGCACTTTAGAAGCAGTTCTCACCTCTCCATGATGACAACCATACGACGAGGAGTGGCAAGACTCAAGGATGGCTAGTTGCTCTTCCTCCGGTACACATCACCGGATTACCCCATCGGTGAAAATCTTGAATAAATAAGGCTCATCCCAATAGAAATCCAAGATATCCCTTCGAAGCTTCTTCCTTTGGTTAGAAGAGATCTCACAAGGGACAACTCCAGTGACTAGGAAATTAGCAATATCCGCAAACCATGGCATTTCTCTCATGGATATTGAAAGGAGTTGTTCATCAGGGAAACTATCATTGATCTCAAGTCCGTCACAAGGACGTCCTTGCTCCTCCAACCGGGAAAAATGATCGGCAACTTGATTTTCACTCCCTCTTCTATCCACTATCTCTAGATCAAACTCTTCTAACAACAAAAACCCATCTCATAAGTCTTGCCTTGGAATCCTTTTTGGTCATGAGGTACCGGAGTGTTGCATGGTCAGTGTGAAACTATGACATTGGCACCTATCAAATAAGCTCGGAATTTTTCCATGGAAAAGACTATAGTTAGAAGCTCCTTTTCCGTGACTGTGTAGTTCATTTGAGCAGAATTCATTGTCTTGCTGGCATAGTAGATTGGATGAAACACTTTGTTCACCCTTTTCCCAAGCACAACACCCACAAAAACATCACTTGCATCACACATAAGCTCAAATGGGGCACTCCAATCCGGTACTGTGATGATGGGAGTGGTAGTGAGCTTGTGTTTTAAGAGTTCAAAAGTTTGCATACACTGCTCATCAAAATTGAATTTGGCATCCTTCTCTGTCAGCTTGCATAATGGATTCACCACCTTAGAGAAATCGTTGATAAACCGTCGTAAAAACCGGCATGGACAAGAAAGCTCCGGACTCCTCTCACTGAAATAGGTGGTGGCAATTTTGAAATAACCTCGATCTTTGCCTTATCAACCTCAATGCCATTATTTGAAATCTTATGGCACAAAGAAATTCCTTCCTCCACCATAAAGTGGAATGTTTCCCAATTCAAGACCAAATTTGTTTCTTCACATCGAGCAAGGACTTTATCAAGATGACTCAAGCATTCGTCAAAAGAATACCCGATGACACTAAAGTTGTCCATAAATACTTCTAGAAAGTCCTCCACCATGTCGGTGAAGATTGCCATCATACATCTTTGGAAAGTAGCTGAGGCATTACAAAGTTTGAATAGCATTCGAGCTAAGGCAAAAGTGCCATATGGGCAAGTGAAGGTGGTCTTTTCTTGATCCTCCGGGGCTATCAAAATTTGATTATATCCAGAATACCCGTCAAGGAAGAAATAATAGGCTCGACCTGCAAGCCTATCCAACATTTGATCCAAGAATGATAAATGAAAATGGTCTTTGCGGGTCACCATGTTGAGCTTGCAGTAGTCCATGCACACCCGCCATCCAGTAACCGTTCTTGTAGGAATGAGCTCATTCTTATCATTTTTTATCAGTGTCATTCCACCCTTTTTCAGAATGCATTGGACCGGAGAAGTCCATGCACTATCCGAAATTAGATAGACCACACCCGCATCAAGCCACTTTATGATCTCCTTTTTCACCACATCTTGCATAGATTCATTGAGTCTTATTTGATGTTCAACAGAGGGTTTGGCTTCATCCTCCAATATAATCTTGTGCATGCAAAAGGCGGGGCTAATACCCCGAATATCAGCCAAAGTCCAACCAATTGATTTCTTCCTACTCCTTAGCACTTTTAAAGTTGACTCAACCTGCAATTGGGTTAGTCAAGAGGAAAGAATAACTGGTAAAGTACAAGAGGGACCAAGGTATTCATACCTGAGGTGGGAAGGAAGTGGCTTCAACACCAGATTCGGAGGTTATTCAATGGATGGCTTTGTTAGTGGGGTCTTCCTGTTCTCCAAGTCCAATGACAATTTTCTGGGAGCATAGGAATAAGACCCCATGACTTGAAGGGCATGGGTGCTCTCAAGCACACGATCCACCATTGAGTCCTCGTGATTCAAAAAGGCCAACTCCACAGGATCATCAAGATGGATCATAACACTGGCATCATCAATAATAACCTCAGACACAAGGTCCATAAAAGAGCACACTTCGGTGTTGTTGGGGTGCTTCATAGATTTGCACACGTGGAAGACCACTTTCTCATCACCAACTCTGAATGTAAGTTCCCCAGCTTCAACATCGACCAAGGCCTTCCCGGTGGCAAGGAAAGGCCTCCCCAAGATAATAGGGACCTCAAAATCAACCTCACAGTCGAGGATAACAAAATCTGCTGGCAATATGAACTTGTCCACTCTCACTAAGACATCATCAATAATACCTAGGGGCCTCTTCATTGATCGGTCCGCCATTTGCAAATGCATAGAGGTCTCCCTAGGTTGTCCGATCCCCAAGGTCTTGAACACAGAATATGGCATCAAATTTATGTTTGCCCTAAGATCACATAGGGATTTTGCAAAGTCTGCACTCCCAATTGTGCAAGGAATAGTTAAAGCACCCGGATCTTCAAGTTTTGGTGCCATGGAGTGAACAATAGCACTCACTTGGTGAGTCATCTTAATGGTCTCACTTTCCATGGATTGTTTTTTTGTCACCAAGTCCTTCATGAACTTAGCATAGCCTGGCATTTGCTCCAAGGCCTCAACCAAAGTAACATTTATGGTGAGACTCTTCATCATATCAAAGAACTTTTTAAACTGGGTCTCTTGCTTCTGTTTTGCCAATCTTTGAGGATAGGGAGGAGGTGGCCTAGGCAATGGTGCCTTTGGGGCCACCGGCTCTGGCATGTCAATTATGTGTTCCCTAGATGGGTTCAAATTTCTATCCAAATCCTTCCCATTGTCATGAATGTCAATTCGTACCTCACCTTCACTTGGCTCATCCAATGCTTGATCCACATCAGCCGGTAGCTCATCTTGGGGTACAACTTCATCATCATCAACAACCTTCTTTTGCCCCAAAGTACTTGCCTCCACACCTTTTCCACTCCGAGTGGTTACTGCCATAGCATGACTGGTGTTGTTGTTGTTCCCACCCTTGGGGTTCACCACCGTATCACTTGGTAGTGCACCCTTCGGGCATGTGTTTAAGGCTTGTGAAATCTGGTCCATTTGTACTTCATGATTTCGGATGGAAGTAGTGTGAGAGGATATCTAGGCATCGGATTCTGCATTCCTCTCCATTATATGTTTTCTATCCGGCCCATTTCCGAGCTTGAAGAACTTTACCCATGAGATTGATATGGAGGAGGGTTGCTTGGTTGTTGGTACATCGGGGGCCTTTGAAAACCCGAACCCCGATTACCTTCACCTCCCCAATTGTTGTTGTTATTTCTTCCATTCCAATTCCCTTCATTGTTGTTCCCCCATTGTCGGTCATTATTGTTGTTCAATTGACAATCATTGGTATTGCTCCAATTTCTAGCATTGTTATTGTTCTAGTTTCGTGGCCTTTGGTTCCCCCAGTTTTGTGTATTTCCTTGCCCTTGGTAGTTGTTCATGACCACTTGGCCCTTGATCACCTTGATCACCATGGTTTTGCCTAACATTCCCCCGAGGTCTTCTTTGGTTTCCTTGCATATGAACTCCTTCCATAGCATTTACTTGCGTAGGCCCTTGAAAATGTTGGAGTTGGGCTTTAGCAAGTTGGTTCATGGTTGTTGTAAGCTCGGTAATTGCTTGCCCTTGTTCTCGGAGTTCCTTGTGGAGACTATTCACACCGGTTTCCCCTTGAGGCACATTTTCTCTACTTTGCCAAGCCGAAGATGTGTCGGCCATTTCATCAAGAATCTCACATGCCTCCGCGTATGTCAATTTCATAAAATTACCACCGGCCATTTGGTTGACCACACATTGATTTACCTTGTTGATTCCCCGGTAGAATGTTTGTTGTATCATAGCCTCGTTCATGTCATTGTTAGGACATTCCTTGAACATGGTTCTATAGCGTTCCCATATTTCATGTAGGGGCTCGTTTGTCTCTTGTTTGAATGCCAAAATCTCATCTCGAAGGGCTGCCATGTGGCTTGGGGAGAAAAACTTTGCAATAAATTTATCCGCAAGCTCGTCCCAAGTGGATATAGAATGGTTTGGGAGATACTCAATCCAATCCAATGCTCTTACCCTAAGTGAGAATGGGAACAACCGTAACCTTAATGCGTCCTCAGACATATTAGTTTTCTTACTCCCACAACATGTATCAACAAAACCTTTGAGATGCTTATAGGCATTCTGATGGGCGGCTCCGGTGAAATATCTTCTTTGCTCTAGGAGAGTGAGCATAACATTTGTGATTTGGAAGTTCCCCGCTCGAATCCTTGGCGGGACTATTGCACTAGCATACCCCTCGTTGGGAAGGACCCGAGGGGTAGCTCTAGGAGCTGGAGGTGGGGGAGGGTCTAGAACATCATCCTGAATATTGGCCTGTCGACCTCTTCTTTGTGGAGGAATTTGATTGATTTCATCTTCTTGATTGTCATAAACCTCCTCCCCCCGAATCACATTTCCTAGATGATCGGCCATTGTACCTAAGTACATAAAACAAGGAAGTTAAAAATAGAAGGAAAGAAAAATACACTACGCTTCTAGTCACAAATATAGTCACACCGTTAAAGCTCCCCGGCAACGGCGCCAAAAAGTGATGACGCCTCACCCACACTACTATATAAGTATGATGGCAAAAGTCATGTAGATTTTACCCGAATGGTTGGGCTCGAATCCACAGGGAGCCAATAGATGGGAGTGAGTGTATAAGTGATCTAGAAGGGTCGAGTGTTTCTAATTGTACTTCTAAACATTGGTTGGAGTTGAACTATACTAAATGTATTCTATTGTTTGTAAGCTAAGTAATGACTAACTTTGTTTTGTTTTTGTTGATGTTTTCTAATATTGATAAAGGCACTAGGGTCGTGACTATTGCCTAGGTGGATACACAAAGGGGTTCAATTCTAAGGTCGAGGAATTTGCTAGGGATATAGTTATTACCAAAGCAAGAAGGTGCTCACTCTATACCTCTCGATAGTTTGAGTGATTATACCCTAATTACCTCTCTTGAGCCCAATTGGGTGCCCAATAATCAAGCAATATAGGCTTAGGTAGGGTGTTACTCTCTCGAG
>ML354090.1:0-75005 GCA_005239505.1 Nicotiana paniculata | reverse complement strand
CTTCTTTCATCATCAGCAGTATATGGAAGTGTTAGAGCGAGGCATTTCTTGATAAGAGGTTATCTACCGGTACTGGGTTGTTCTGACCAGTTATTGTGGGTAAGAGTTATCGCTATGAGTGTTTCATCGTTTCTGCTTCATTTTATGTGGTTCAGCTTTATTTATGTGTGTTGGGTCGGTTGGTTCGGGTTCAGAGTGGTCATGGTGAGAATTGACGCATTGAGTCTCTCAAGGTAGCCTAATAGTTGAAAAAGTCAACTGAGAGTTGACTTATTGGTGAACGACCTTGGAATGCGGATTTTATGGCTCAGATGGTTTCGTTAGGTTATTTGGGACTTCGGAGTATGTTCGGAATAGAGTTTTAATGTCCAGTGAAGAATTAGGCTTGAATTGGCGAAAGTTAGTTCTTGGCGATTTCCGGTCGGCAGTGGAAAATAGGCTATCGGGGTCGGAATGGAATTTCAGAAGTTGGAACAAGTCTGTTATTTCATTTTGGATATGTGTGCAAAATTTCACGTCAATCGCAGGTGTTTTGGTTGGTTTCGACGTTGTTGGCAAAATTTTGAAGTTTCAAAGTTCATAGGCTTGAATTTGATGTAATTTTTGTGTTTTCATGTTGTTTTTGGTATTTCGAAGGCTAGACTAAGTTTGAATAATGCTATGGGGTGTGTTGGTATGTTTGGTAGGGGCTCCGGGGAGCTCGGGATTGATTTCGGATAGTTGGCGGAGTTTTGAAGTTTGGAAATTGCAGCAAATGGCTGCTGGTGTAAGTTTCTGGTGTTGGCTACACCTACGGATGGATAGTCGCAGGTGCGACGCCGCAGGTGCGAAGGGATAGCCGCACCTGCGAAGCTGCAGGTGCGGAGAAATGGTCGTAGGTGCGAAATTTGGTCTGTTAGTGGGATTACGCAGTTGCGCACCTGGGACCGCAAGTGCGATTAAAGGTCCGCAGGTAAGGAAATGCTGGGCAGAACAGTATAAAATAAGCCTCCATGAAATTTTAGTCATTAACCATTGTTGCATGCGGTTGGAGCTCATTTGAGGGCAATTTGAAGAGAGAATTCGTGGTTTTTCAGTGGAGGTATGTTCCCGAGTTATTATAGTTGTTTCTATGTTATTTTGTTCTTATTAGGCTTGTATTTGAAAGATTTAAAGTAAGAAAAAGTTTGGAAAATGGGAGGAAAGATTTGGGAATTTCTTCTGGCAATTTTAGTGGGCAATTGTGGTCCGATTTTGATGTTCTTGGTATGTACGGTCTCGTGGGAGGATAAGGGTTCTTATGATGTAAATTTTATCGGATTCTGAGGCATGGTCCCGGGGCTCGGTTTTTGCCGAATTTCGAGATACTAGTATAATTTGATAGTTTTCGATTGGGTTATGTTCCTTTAGTATATTTTGATGATGTTAAAATGGTTTTTGCTAGATTCGGAGCAATCGGGAGCCAATTTGAGGGCAATAGCATATCGGACTAGTATTGTGGCACGGTAGAGGTAATTTTTTATTATAAATCTTGTCCTGAGGTTATGAAACCCGGGACTTCATAGTTCTCACTGATTTTACAACGGCGCACATGTCGGATGACGAGTATGTGGCGCGCACTGATTTTTGGATTGGACTTGGTCCTCTCCGTGACAACTATTGAGTTGCGTAGTTTACTCTAAACTATATGTTAATTGTGTTCTGAAGATTTCTGAAATATTTGGGCTATAAGAAATGTTTGGGGCCTCGTGCCGACTTGTTTAGACCCCTTGGGGGCTTTTTACTGTTGTTTTCTTCACTGATTATTGATGATTTCACTCAGTCACATTGTGCTTATTGTTTTCGAAACTCATTATGATTTACACTACTTTGAGATTTAAAATTATGTTTTGGGTCGAGTACCCCGTTTTACTGATTCGCCCGAGGGGCTTTTGAGAGGTTCTGACTGAGTAAGGCAGAGGGCCTGATTTGTGAGGATATGATACGCCACGAGGTGGCTTGATATTAGAGGTTGGGCGGAAGGAGCCCCTCCGGAGTCTGCACACACCCCTAGTGAGTGCACCAAGTGCCGAGTGACGAGTGATTGGGAGGCATGAGTGACTATGAGGTATGCCCGAGGGGCTGATTATGAGTGATGGTGAGGTATGCCCGAGGGGCTAATTATGAGTGACGGTGAGGCATACCCGAGGGGCTGATCATGATACATATTTTTTCCCGAGGGGCTACATATGATTTTACCACTTTCACTCTGAACTTATGAAATATGTTTTGCTCGAAGGGCCTCTTTATGATTTTCAGCTTTTTTACACTAAACTTCTTTAAAGTTATGTTGAAACTAGTGGCAAGTATATTTCCAAATGATTTTCACTGAAATCGGCTTTAAAAGCGTGATGATTTAACATATACAATATTGGAAAGAAAGGTTGTGCTTATTGTGAATTGATGAATTGATTTTATGTGTTTCTTACTGCTCAGACCTGATTTATTTTCATTACTATTGAGTTGGTGTACTCATATTACTCCATGCACCTTGTGTGCAGATCCAGGTGTTAGGCAGGGTGAGCTGTCTATCTGTTTCAGAGATTCTCGGAGGTTTGCGAGGTCGCTGCATGCATCCGCAGTCCCGCTCTCTCTCCTGCTTACTATTATAGAATTTATTTTCGTGTGAGTTGTATATTTTATGTAGATGCTCATGACCAGTGACTCCGGGATCTCGGGGGTTGTATTTAATATTCAGTATATCTTTAACTGTTTTATAAATGTTTAAAGGAAACCTCTATGGGTTATCAATATAGTAAAGATGTAAATAGAAGCTTATTATGATTTGAGTGTAGTTTTGGCTGGCCTAGTTCGACGATAAGCGTCATCACGACTGGCTTAGATTTGGGGTCGTGACATACATACTCTGTACTTTATTCGTACTGACATCTCCTTTGTCTGGGGACACTGTGTTTCATGCCTGCACGTCCCGATAGTCAGGTTGACAGTCCTCCTAATAGGCTATCAGCTCAGCGGAAGGTGTTGCTGCACTCCACTTGCCCCGGAGTTACCTATTTGGTCAGTATGATTGCAACATGTATTGATTGGGATGGCGGGGCCCTATCTCGACCTATATGGAATTTATGTACTCTTAGAGACTTGTAGATAGATGTTTGTATATGGATACTTGTATCACCTTATCGGCCTACATTTTGAGTGTACAAATGATCGTGTCGGCCTTATAGGCCCGTATGTCGCATGTATAAGTTTTTATATAATGTTGGGTCATCCTATGTCTAGTATGCACTTATATTTTCTTCTGATTATCTCATGACGGCCTTTTTGAACCATTTACCCATGATACTACAATAAGAAAGATATGTTACATTGATACTCGGTTGAGCAAGGCACCTGGTTCTCGTCGTGGCCCTTCGGTTTGGGTCGTGACACAAGCTTGCCCTAGAACTTTGCTACCCGTTAGATATCCTCGTAGGTAGAAGTCACTACCCTAGTCTCTTTAAACACTTTAAAAAAATATCAACAAAAATATTGTCCTTAGTTTCAATTATTGCAATCTTTAGAGTAAATTGGAAGTAGAAATAAAACCAAACCTTGGGGAAGTGTAATTAGACTCAAAACCCATATCTATCTTAGATATAAATCTAATTTCAAACAATTAACTCCATGTGGATTCGATCCTGACCAAGTTGGGTTAAAATTGCATCGGCCACCCTCGCTACTCAATAGTAGTGTATGCTTGGACTTGATCAGAAGCCTCATGGTAGGTCTTAGGCTCCACAACAGATGAAAAAGCAGCTACAATTGATTGATATGTGGGGCTGATGTTGGAATATGAAACTGAATGTTCTATAGGATGAGATGTAGTAGAGGAGGAACCAACAGGTGTAGTGACATAATCAGACAACCAGCCAAGGGTTTTTTTTGTTTTAACTGAATGTCTTAAGTTAGATGAAGAAGTTGGATTCAAAGTAGTGGTTGCTAGTGTAGGATTTTAAGTAGGGACTTCATATGCTAGAACATCTGCTTCAACATAATTTGTCTTGTCAGTTGGTCAAGGTTGTCTGAGATATCTTGTGGAGTAATTTCTTCAAGGAAATCTGAAGAATCAGCTACTAAAGTGTCCATATTATGCTTCTAGCAAGTATACTCTGTTGCATTGTCAATGAACATAGAAGGTTGTGAAGATTTTTTATGCTTGAAAGGGAATATGTTTTCCATGAAAATGACATCTCTGTTGGCAAACAAAATCTAGTTAGTGTAGTCATATGAAATGTAGCCTTTGCTGACTTCACAATACCCCATCATCATTGTTGCAACTGCCCTAGCATCAAACTTGTCTTAGACATTTTCATTTTCTTAGCAAAACACAGGCATCCCAGATGATCCATGTTTGGCCTTTTCTTATGAAAAATCTCATATAGAGATTTACCACCAAGGACTACAAATGGCATTATTTTTATGAAATACTCTGCAATTAACACACAATTACCCCAGAATTTCAAGGGGATGCCACCTTGAAATCTAATTGCTCTTGCAATTTTCAATGTATGTATGTGCTTCCTCTCAACAACTCCATTTTGCTAAGGGATATAAACACATGTACTTTGATGAATTACACCTAGTGACTGGAAATTTGTGAGCAGTTTCATCATGAACTCTCCTTCATTTTCTGATCTTATCATTTTAATTGTTTTCCCAAACTGAGTTAGTACTAGAGTAAAGAACCTTATGAGTACAACAATAACATCGCTTTTAAGTCTAAGCAAATATAATCAAGTGGTTCTGGAACGATCATCCACAATTGCCAGGAAGAATTTATTTCCATCAAAGGTTTGACATTGTAAGGTCCCCATACATCAATATGTAGCAAGTGAAAAATACCAGCAGTTCTACTAGTACTTTTTGAAAAAAGTAGTCTGGTATGTCTAGCTAGAGGATAGATCATACAACTATGTAATGCTAATCTAAATTCATCCTAACATAAGCCCAGTAATAGTTTCATTTCTCCTACTGGTGCATGACCAAATTTCTTGTGCCACAGTTCAAAATCCTCTTTCTCTTTTATTCTTGCAAATCCTCTATTTTCAGTTGTGTTATTCTTTGTAGTGTTGTGAAGGAACATGTATAGGCCTTCATTTTCTTAACCAATTCCCTTCACCATTACATTGTAAAGGTCCTAGAATATATAAAAATATGGAGAAAAACTGAGCATTGTAATTATTTTGCTAGCCTAGATACTGACAAGATATTATACATAAACTCTTGTATATATAGGACATTCTTTATTTCATCCTTATTTGTCAACCTACATGAAACAGTGTGTGTTACTGTTGTGGTCCGCCCATTTGGTAATTGTACTTTCTTCTTGTTAATGTCATTACTTCTAATTTTAGTTCTCAACATACTTAAATCAAATGCCATATGATATGTTGCTCCTGTGTCAATTATCCACTTTCTTATCTTAGAGTTTTATAAGGAAGCAATAACATTACCTAGCATGTTAGCTACACATTACCATTTGAACTTTCTGCAATGTTGTCCTTGCTGCGCATTTTAAGAATCTGTGAGTAGTGTTCATATGTGAAGTAAGGTCCTGTGATGTTCTCAGTCGTGTTGATCTTGTCATTACCACCGATGCTTCTTACTCTTGTGCCATTTAGTCTGTATTCCTCCATTGTGGCATTATGTGCAGCTGTGACTGTGGTCTTTCTTTTGTATTTTTAATTTGCAGGGTAACCGATTAGCTTGTAACATCCCTCACGTGAGTGTCCTTTCAGATTACAATAGTCACAATACACATTATAATTTATTTTTACTCTTTGTGCAGGTCCATTTCCTCTAGTTGTCATCAATGTTATTGCCTCTTCCATTTCAGTTGAAGGCACTGCATTTGTTATGTTCCTCTGGATTTCCCTCTCCAACATTCCCAAATAGCATCGAACTTCCTCCAAGTCCGTGAGATCCCAACTACAAAATCCATGGTGATCCGCTCCCACTTCTACTCTGGGATCTCTAGCCTCTGAAGCAAGCCACCTGGTCTCTGATGCTCATACTTAACATGATGACAGTTGAAACATCAAGCCATAAACCTAACTATATCCTGGTACATCTTCGCGGCACCCGGATGGATGGAATACCGCGAGTTGTGGGCCTCCTCAAGAATCAACTCCCGAAGCCCATCCACATTGGACACACATATCCAGCCCTGCATCTTCAACACGCCATCATCATAAATAGTCACATCTCTAGAATCACCTTGTTGAACCATATCCTGAAGAATGAGCAGATGGGGGTCATCATATTGACGCTCCCTAATACAATCATAAAGGGAAGACCTGGAGACCACACAGGACAATATCTGACTTGGCTCTGAAATATCCAATTTGACAATTTGGCCAGCTAAGGACTGAACATCCAATGCCAAAGGTCTCTCTGCTACTGGAAGATATGTGAAACTCCCCAAACTCTCCGCCCGGTGACTCAAAGCATCGGCAACCACACTGGCCTTCCCCGGATGGTACAAAATGGTGATATCGTAGTCCTTATGAAGCTCCAATCATCTCCGCTGATGTAAATTAAGATCCTTCTACTTGAACAGATGCTGCAAACTCCGGTGATCAGTATAGATCTCACAATGAACCACGTACAAATAGTGCCGCCAAATCTTTAAGGCATGAACAATAGTTGCTAACTCAAGATAATGGACATGATAGTTCTTCTCATGAGTCTTCAACTGGCACGAGGCATAGGCAATCACCCTACCCTCATGCATTAGAACACATCCAATACCTATCCGCGAAGCATCACAGGACACGGTGTAAGAACTTGAAGCTGATGACAGAACTAGAACTGGAGTCATAGTCAAAGCAGTCTTTGAGCTTCTGAAAGCTCTTCTCACACTCATCTGACAACCTGAATGGAACACCCTTTTGGGTCAATTTGGTCAAGGGCGATGCAATAGATGAAAATTCCTCCACAAAGCGACGGTAATATCCCGCCAAACCCAGGAAGATCCTAATCTCCACGACTGAGGACGGTCTAGGCCAACTCTGCACCACCTCTATCTTCTTTGGATCCACCTGAATACCCTCAGTGGACACCATGTGCCCCAAGAACACCACTAAATCGAGCCAAAACTCACACTTGGAGAACTTTTCATAAAGCTTCTCCTCCATCAATCTCTGTAATACAATCCTCAGATGCTCAACATGCTCCTCCTGACTACGAGAGTACACTAGGATGTCATCAATGAATACAATAACGAATGAGTCCAAATAGGGCTGAAATACACTGTTCATCAAATGCATGAACGTTGTTGGGGCATTGGTCAGCCCAAAAGACATCACAAGAAACTCATAATGGCCATATCAGGTCCTGAAAGCTGTCTTAAGAATATCCAAATCCTGAATCTTCAGCTGGTGATACCCGAACCTCAAATCAATCTTGGAAACACCCTCACTCCCTGAAGCTGGTCAAGTAGATCATCAATACGAGGCAAAGGATACTTGTTCTTGACTGTGACCTTTTTCAACTGACTGTAATCAATGCACATCCTCATGGAACCATCCTTCTTCTTCAGAAATAGAACTGGTGCACCCCAAGGTGACACACTAGGTCGAATAAACCCCTTATCAAGGAGTTCCTGAAGCTGTTCTTTCAGCTACTTCAACTCCGCCGGTGCCATACGATATAGTGGAATAGAAATAGGCTGAGTCCCCGGCACCAAATCAATACCAAAATCGATATCCTTGTTAGGCGGCTTGCCCGGCAGCTCTGCAGGAAACACATCTGGAAAATCACGTACCACCAGAACATAATCAATGGCAGGAGTACCTGCACTAACATCCCTCATAAAATCCAAATAGGATAGATAACCCTTCTCAACCATACACTAAGCCTTCAAATATGAGATCACCCTACTAGGTACATAGTCTATGGAACCGCTCCACTCAACCCTCAGCAACCCCGACATCTCCAACGTCACGATCTTAGCGTGACAATCTAGCACAGCATGCCATGGAGACAACAAATCCATACCCAATATCACATCAAAATCAACCACACTGAGCAGTAAAAGGTCCACTGAGGTCTCCAGACCCCTGACAGTCACCACACATGACCGATATACGTGGTCCAAAATAATAATATCGACCACAAGAGCAGATACATGAACAGATGAGAATAAAAACTCACGGGGCATATCTAGAAAATGAGCGAAATACGAGGAAACATATGAATAAGTGGAACCAGGGTCAAATAGTATCGAGGAATCTCGGTGGCAAACTGAGACAATACCTATAATCACAGCATCTGAAGCAATGGCATCTGGTCTGGTAGGGAGGGAAAACAGGCCTGGCCACCCCTGATCTACCTCCCCCTCTCGGGCGACCCCTAGCTGACTAGGCTCCACCCCTAGCTGGCTGGGCAGGTTGTGGAGGAACTGGTGCTGGTTCTATCGGCTGAGTACTTCACTGTGGAGTTCCACCCAATATTCTAGAGCAATCTCTCATAATGTGATCAAAATCTCCGCACTCTAAACAACCCCTCCTCAGATGAAATTGCTGCTCCTGATGCCCAGAAGAACTACCCGGGGATACCTGAGCGGATGGGCGTGATGAGAATTATACGCTGGTAGTGCACTGAATGATGACTGGCCCTGCTGATGACTGTGGGAACTATGGCCAGATGATGCACCACATTAAAATGGCCGAGTTGTTTGAGCCTGTCTGAAATGACGACCTCTACCATGATAGAACTGACCCCCAGGAGGAACACCACTAAATCCACCCTGACCACGAGGCCTCTTGGCCTTCCTCTCAACCCTCTCCTAACCGCGAACCATCTCAATATGCCGAGCAATGTCGACAACCTCATCAAAGGTAGCACCAGACACTCTCTCTCTGGTCATAAGCAACCATATCTGAAAAGTGAGACCATCTATAAACCTCATTATCCTCTCCCTGTCTGTGGGAACCAGCCAGATAGCATGACGGTCCAACTCCGAGAATCGCATCTCATACTACGTCACAGAACATCACCCTGGAAAAGCTGCTCAAATTGTCTGCGCAACTCCTCTCTGCGGGACTGAGGCACGAACATCTCCAGAAAGACCACGGAGAACTGCTGCCAAGTAAGGGGTGTTGCGCCACTGGCCTACGCCTCTCGTAAGTCTCCCACCATCTGAGTGCATCCCCAGACAACTGAAAAGTAGTGAATGAGACCCCACAAGTCTCCAGAATTCCTGTTGTACAGATCTCTTTCTATACCACTGAAAGGTGGAGGCTGGAGTCTCCCAAACCTCTCCAACCTACGCTGATCATCCTCAGGAATATCAGGAACCACATAGTCTTGTGCATCTGCAACCGCCTGAACTAGTGGTGCCCCCAGTGTCTGGAGTCCCTGTACAACCTACTCAGGTGTGCTGGCGGCGGGAGTCTGATTGCCTCGCCTCACCTAAGAAGTGGTTGAGGCCGTCGAAACAAAGACCGCCTGAGCAAGTCTAGTACACACTGTCAGAATCTGAGCTAGGGCCTCTTGAAGGTCAGGAATCACGATGGGCACAGGTGGTGCCTGAGCTGGTCCTGCTGGAGCATCCATAACTGGGATCTGGTCCTGATCTGGGGTAACTGGTGGATCTGCAGGTACTGCCCCGGCTTTTGTGTGGGTTGTACCTCTGCCCCTACCACGGCATCTATCGCGGCCTCAACCTCTCGCGGCCCTGGCTGGTGGTACTGGTGGCTGGCCCTCTTGTCCAGTAGCACGAGTCCTCACCTTTTGTGGGAGAATGAAACAACAGATTTTTAGTTACCAGAATAAACAGATTGGCACGACAAGAATCCAAGAATGGGAAGTTTTTTTCCTAAGGGTTATGCAGCCTTTCGAAGAAAAGTACATACGTCTCCATACCGATCCACAATACTCTACTAACCCGCTCATGACTCGTGAGACCTATGTAACCTAGGCTCTGATACTAACTTGTCACGGCCCAAAACCTAACATGTCGTGATGGCGCCTATCGATGGTACTAGGCAAGCCGACTTCCCAAAAATACTTCAGAAATCAAATATAAAAGTAATGTAAAACTTTCCATATCAGGAATTTTTCATAAGATCAAAGTTAAACTCAAAATAGAAACGAAGTGCAGAGAACTAGCCCCAAACATCGGGGTGTCACTAAGTTATGAGCGTCTAAGTATCAAAACTAATACATCTGATGTCTAACCAGTACAAAGCAGAAAGAAATAGAAGGAGTAATAAGGTCATGCGGACGCTGGCAGCTACCTCGTAGTCTCCGGAACTCAATCGCGCCTGGACTCAACGGTCTCCGTGCTCAGACACACCTGGATCTGCACATGAAGTGCAGGGTGTAGTATGAGTACAACTAACTCAGCAAGTAACAGAAATAAATAAGGAATTGAGAATCAGTGACGAGCTATACAGAACAGTTTAGTTGATAATTTTCACAGTTAAGAGTAAGCACGAGTAAAATCAGTTGCATGATTACCAAGTTAAAGTAAACCAAATATCAGTTAAATACAGCAACAAAGGGAAAACATATGCAACCTCACAGGCTCTGTCACTCAAACCCTAAATAACCCAACACTCGACTCTCAGCCTCAATGCACACGCTCAATAGGTACATGCACTCACTAGGGGTATTCAGACTCCAGAGGGGCTCCTACAGTCCAAATGCTATAATCTGCAGGGAAAACTCACGTGCTATAACATCATATCAGAATCCGCACAGAAAACTCACGTGTCGCACAGACAACTCACGTGCTAAGGTATAATACCTCACAAATATGCCCTCAGCCTCACTCAGTCATGAACCTCTCTAGTCTCACAGCTCTTAATAAAGAAAGGGAAAACAACCCAAATTAAAGTGTTACAGTGTATCAGCAGGAAAATAACAGAGACTGAGGTAAACATGTACAAGAATCACTATGACTGAGTATAACTACCATGAGCACGTACATAGCCTAAGCATGATTTCTAACATGAAAGGCAGTCAAACTTCCAGCAGGCAGAAATGCATATAAACACCAATAAAGGCTATTAGACTTCACAGTCTCACTGGACAGACCAAGTCTCAATCCCTCATGGCGTACACTCACACGCCCATCACCTAGCATGGGTGTCACCTCCAAACAGTCACATTATACCAAACTCTGGGTTTCATACCCTCAAGACCAGATTTACAACTGTTACTTACCTCAACCGCGAGGATATCATACTCCGGAATGCCCTTTCCTCTCGAACCGGCCTCCAAATGTCCCGAATCTAGCCACAAGCAATAAAATACGATCAATGTGGGCTAAAGGAATCAATTCCACAAAAAAAATACCAATTTTTGCAAACGACGCCGAAACTCATCACACCATGTCCGATTGACCTCAAATTTTACACACACGTCAAAAATGACACCACGAACCTACTCCAACTTTCAGAAATCCATTCCGACCCCGATATCAAATTTTTCACTGCGGACCAAAATCGCCAAATTTCCAACTTTCGCCAATTCAAGCCTAATTCTACAATGGACCTCCAAGTCACCTTCCGGACGCGTTCCTAAGTCTGAAATAACCTAATGAAGCTTACAGAGGCATAAAAATTAGAATCCGAGGTCGCTTGCACACAAGTCAACATCTCGTTGATTTTTCCAACTTAAGCTTCTAACAAAGAGACTAAGTGTCTCAATTCCTCTCTGAAACAGCTTCGGACCCGATACGATATAATACACCTGTAAAGCACAAAAGGAGAAGAAATGGAAAAAATGGGGCTATTACTCCCGAACGACCGACCGGGTCATTACAAAAATCTTGCATAAGATCCACAATGTCTCAAAAAAGATTTAAAATATTTGCTATATTATCATTTAAGAGAGAATTATTAGAAGAAATAGATTATAAAAAAAATTATTAACAACTTTGCATCTCAAAAAACTAGAATAATAAAGTTCAAATAATAATTAAAAAAAAAAATTTAGGTTTAAGACCTCCATTTAAACTTTGGCTTTAGGTCACAAATGTTATTAAGCTGCCCCTGAGGTGTGTTTGATTGATTTTGGAGATTAATGAGATAATAGTTGTCTTTCACTTTTACTATCATTGTGTGACGGGTGGGGCACATGGTTATTGTCAATTAGGTTGAAAAGCTTAATTGTGGCATCTGGTCTTGTTCGGTGCCTTATATAGAAAAAAAAAAGTATTAGTAATACTTGTAATGAAAATATTATGATTACATTTTAAAACATGTAAATTGGACGAGGAGAATTATAATAATGTACTTGAATTGTGTTTCTTAATATGATTTGAATTGTCTTTTATAATGTGATATCATTATAGTGATTTTGTTACTTTATTCACTCATTTAAATGGTGATATACTTTCGAATAATCCTACAAACACCAATGATTGGGGGATCATAGATAATATATTCATATATACACATCTTGTAGAATCAACTTTAAATGATATTAAGTAATAGCTCCAATAAAAATGGAATATTCATCATATAGTTGAACAGGTGTAACAGAAATGCAGTTAGGGGAAAAGGAGAAGATGAGATGAGGCCAAATCATACTGAGAATCCTAGAATGAACTTTGTTCTAAAGCTGCTTAAGTTACAGAACTGAGGAAAATTGACATTACCAGCTGAGCCAGCAAATACATTATGATTAACCTTATCTTGTTTCAGCTGGTTCAGAATCCTAAGGTTTAAATACCGAGTTTTAACTAATGGCGCAGATCGCTCTACGATAATAACAACAAACTCAATAAAATCCCATAAGTGGGGAAGGTGCATATATCACTCTATGATATTAAAATGATACTAGTTAAATTTTATTATAGTCGAGTTTTTGGACGTGAAAGTATATTGAATCATTTGAGAAGAAGAAGGTAGTCTATTATCTGAATCACACTTGATATTCTATCATCATAGTTAGTTATAATTGAGATCAAGTGAAAGTATTCTAATGCCAAACTTAATTTTCCTTAATGCTAAAGAATGTTTACTAGCCCTGGATCTCTTTTGCTTCATCATGTTTGTGGAAATGCAATAGTAAATGGATTGAAAAAGAGGAGAAATTTTTGACTCTATGATTACAAACACATGACGTTTACTTGTATATCAATAAACAAAATGATTACAAAAGCAGATCCTAGCAAACATATCAAGAAGTACTGGCACTCAGAGATGACCACAGTCATATTTGACATGAGCACTTGGGTTTCTGAAGAAAAGAGCCATCACAGCTATGACAAAAAATTTTATCAGCAATGGTGTATTCTCAACAACAAGTGCAGTCAGATAAGATTGTGTTGCCAGTTTTACCACCCTCATTCTCCTCTCTTTTACATACTGATCCAGTGCCTCTCCAACTTTTTTATCATCGAAATCTCCCTTCATTGCATTTGCCAAGTTTCTTGCAAGCACCACTGCATCTTCCATTCCTGCTGAGCCTCCCTGGCCAAGAAATGGACCCATTACATGCATTGCATCTCCAGCAACCGTTACCGTCTTTTCGCGAAAATTTCCAACCATCAAGTCCCATGGTGCGCGATATCTCAAGTGACTGAAAGACAGAGAATCCAGGTCACATCCCTCTATCATTTCTTGTACATTAGTTGGATGACCACTTGTTGCCTCCAGGGCTCTTTGTTTGATAAGTTCTGGATCATGTGGAAATGTAGTATCTGAAAAGTGCATACGGTAAACATTTGTAACTAGTGTTTGATATATGCATCATGCAATAAAAGGTACACAACCAATCAGACAATATAGAGAAGGAGAAAGATTGACACAAGATTAATGAAGTATAGCAGATATACCTATTAACTTTGCCTACCAGTCTGTTGTAAGTAAAAGAATAGTTCCATAGGAATCTTGAAAGTGTATAAATATGATAAGAATGGAAAAAGAGACCCTAGTCACAATCTTTATATCTGGTTTATTCGTAAGTTCCTATTGGATAAACTGCGAAAGGGAGAATCATTACACATAGTATGCCCAATCAATATACTTTTTCGTTTTACGACTCATAGCTCTTCCTAACCAGGCTTGGGCAGACTAGCAGAGCAAGTATTAGTAGAATACATTTTCAAACAAGAAAAAAACATTTCCACGATGGGCTCACGAAAACTATCAAAATGAAGTCACATTAACATGTTGCATCGATTTGATTAACTGTTTTTTATTTTTATAAGTAGTAGGATCGGAATTACCTGTGCCCTGTTGAACACCAATAAACCAATGGACCAGCTTATCAGTGATCGGTAGTCTCCCAACTGCAGTTTTGCCAGTTATGAGGCGGACAAATTCGAAAGGAAATGAGTGGCCATTTGGATAACTCGTTAAACCTCGAATTGCAGAGATGCGAAAAGTTCTGGTAGGCTTTAGCCCAAGGAAACTTGACACTATTGACCTCGATCCATCACACCCGATTAAAATCTGCAATGATCATTCAAGTGAAAGAAATACACTTGATTCTGGTTGTAGTCATAAAATTGATGACATTCAATACTGATTAATTCATAAAATCTATATATTTGAATGCATAAACTCATGGATATCAACGAGCCAAGAATTCTAATACGGGGATTCAGAAAATGTGAGTGTCACGACTACAGTTTGAATCTACAACCTAAAGCATTTTCTTAAGCCACCTTACAACTGCATTAGAAGTTTCAACATTATATATATAGACACAAAGAAGAGGAATTTTTCGACAAAATGGATCAAACTGAACTCTTTCAGACCACGCAATTCTGCCCCCTGATGATAACAGATATTAATACAGCACCCTTTGGCATTAAACCTCAAACTCCACCCGTGGGATTATACTTGGCATGTTGTTGTTGTCGTTGTACCCTTTGGCATTTAAACACTTTCAGGTGGTATACTTTATATTCAAATATGAACTAGAGGAAAGAGCAAATAAAGAAAAAGTACCTTTGCACCAATACGCTTTCCATTAGAAAGCAGAATACTAGGTAATGAAGTGAGAGGATTAATTTCCAGTGACACAATTTCACATCCAAAACGTATAGTCTTCGGAGGTAAAGCATCAGCAAATGTTTCTACTATATCGCTCCTTTTCAGACAGCGAACCTCTCCAATGTTCCTTTTCATTCAATGGTAAATGTTTACTTTCTGTTCATTCAAGTGTAGAAAAAGGAAATTTAGATCTCAGTTTTTTACTTACTTGTTTGGTGTGTATTGTTCTTTGCCCTTGTCCATCCATGTCATTCGAGTCCTGTTTTGAAGTGAAGAGATATACTATCAAGTTAACATACAACCATTTCAAGTTTACCAATTTATGTTTGTAATAAAAAGTTCTAAGTACTACATAATTGGCATTTGAGTAATCTAATGGTATAAAACTAATTATAACGTTCAGTGTATAAAAGTTAAACTCAAATAAAAAAAAATATATATTTTATTTAGCCAATTTGACGACTGGTGTTATGTTTAGTTTTGGTTGTCGTCTTTATAATTCTTGTATTATCTGTTAGTGAGATTTTCTAGTTGTTTACCATTCCCTCTGTTTCGTATATATGGCACAGTTTGGCTAGGAAAAATATTTAATAAAGAAAAATAGACTTATGAAGTATTTGATCTTAAATATATTATTATAATACTTACGTGGCTATAAGACTTTTTAAACTTGTGATTTAGACATGCATAACGTTTATGTAACTATAGAATCTTGTCATTAAATATAAATTAAGTTAAATTATTTTTAAATTAAAAAAAAAGTAAGGGATTATTTGTTTGTTAATGCAGGGTCAGCAACTATTTTGATCAGTTAATCAGTAATTTAATGGATTGTTTGGTTGGTGGGATGAAGGATAATAATCAGGAAATAAAATATAAGATCATTTTATCTGCATTTGGTTGCCTTTCGAATCCGGGATTAATAATTTTGGAATTACATTTTACAACTATTATGAAATTATCTTGTCCCACATTAAAGGTGGGATAACAATCCCGAGATCAACGAATCCTCGGATAAAACACTAAAAGGATAATGATGCTACCTTTATAAAACTCATCTCATTTTTAGTCCAATATTAAATCATCCATCTTCCTATAAAAGTATATCTATTAAATAATTAGTACACCCATTATTATAATTCAGGTATAATTTATTACCTAACTAAACTAATTATATAAAATCAAATGGGTTATTAGCAAATGATAAACAAAAAGCTTACCCTTCAAGACGAAGAGCAGTAGATCTTAGGTGAGAAGCGACACCAAGCTGATCCAATGCCCTCCATCCATTAGGCATTACACCTATGGCTGCTCCTGCTGCTCTTAGTGTTTCTGATTTCTCTAACACCACACTCTTTATCCCTTTCCTGCATTTGATTTTATACATATAAATATAATATTCAATTCTTCCTTGGGACCGGTTGGCCATATATTTTGTCAAAATAAATTTGGACTTTATTTGGTAAATAAATATTTGGCCATAAATTTTACTTATATTTTAGTAAAATTTTAAATCCCAAAATCAGCTAAATAACTGGTTTTGGGCCAAATCCCTCGTTAACACATGTTTTTTAAAAATAAATTTAAAAAATATGTTTTGAAAACATACGTCCAAAACACATTTTCATCTTCAAGTCAAACTTGACCCAAAACAGATTTTTCAAAACAAATTTGAAAATCTATTAGTAAACTACCTATGATCTTAACTAAAACTTGTTATCAATTAATATATAGAAAGAAGAACAGTACTTGTGCAAAGCAAGGGCTGTGGCAAGGCCGCAAAGGCCACCACCCACTATGACTATCTCGTGCATTTCTTCACAACCAGCTGACTCCATCTTCTCCCTCTCTCTCTTTCTCACTTAATGATATCTATGATTTTGTGATTTTTTTAATACCAATAAGTGAATGATTGGATCTATATATATATAAATAAAATAGAGGCTACTTTAGTGAGTCAAATGAAGTAGTAAAGAAAATGTATCGATTTGCAAGAAAGGTTGAATTTCTTTGCAAGGAAAAAGTTTGACCACAAACATAAATTATTCCGATCTCCGCCTGACCTAAATAACATGATAACAGGCATGACATCAATTTGGAAGTCAGCGAAAAACTTGGGGCTTTTGCATCCGTACTCATTTTTTGTGCCACGTTTTAACTTATATCCGTTTTGTAAAAAAAATTATATCGGTACCCGCTTTTGCGCATAACTTCAGCATGCGGGGCTGAAGTAGCAAAGACAATCACGCAAAACTTCAGCTTTCTAGTAGACGGCTTGCGAACTTCAGATCTAGAGCTGAAGTTGATGTCTTGTAACTGGGGAACTTCAGCATACGGGGCTGAAATTCTCCAGTTATAAAAACAAAAACTTCAGCATACGGGGCTGAAGTTCCCCTGTGTATGAAGTTCCCCTAGTTACACAGGGGAAGTTTTGTCTTTGTAACTGGGGAAGCATACTGGGCTGAAGTTCCCCAGTTATAAAGACAAAAACTTCAGCATACGAGGCTGAAGTTCCCCAGTTATAAAGACAAAACTTCAGCATAATGGGCTGAAATTTCCCAGTTTACAAAGACAAAACTTCAGCTCTAGAGTCTAAAGCTGAAGTTTTGTCTTTGTAATTGTCTTTATAACTTAAGAACGGAACTTCCACATCAACCTAAAACTTCTAGCTCAAGCTTCGTCAATTTGATTTACTTTATTCGCGGTCCCAAAACAATCTTGCTCATTTCTAGGCATGTCTACTACTCAACTTGATTTAATCACAACCAATTTTGGTTGTAGTAACAATAAAAGTTAAATCGTAAAGCCAATAACCAAATATTACTTGAATAATTTATCTTTGTAATTGGGAACTTCAGCATACGGGCTGAAGTTCCCCAATTATAAAGACAAAACTTCAGCATACTAGGCTGAAGTTTCCCAGTTTACAAAGACAAAACTCCAGCTTAGTTTTGTCTTTGTAATTGTCTTTATAACTTAGGAACTTCAGCTCTAAAGCTGAAGATTTGTCTTTGTAACTGGGGAACTTCAGCCCCGTATGCTGAAGTTTTGTCTTTATAACTGGCGAACTTCAGCTTAACTGGTGAACTTCAGCTCAGCGAGGGGAAGGGAGCTGAAGTTATTTAAAAAGTAGGTACAAGTTAAAAGTTTTTAAAAAAACAGGTATAAATTAAATGGGGGCGACCAAATAGGGTACCCCACGCAATTTTTACGAAAAACTTTCAATAACACCCGTTTAGCCATGAAAATTTGAAGGCAAAAAAAAATAAGATTCTTAAGCTTTTCTTCCTTTTTCATTTGGGAACAGTTTTCTTTTTCATTTTGTTAAAAGTAGTTTGGGAATAGTCATAAAACTTTAAGCTTTGCAAATATGTATTAAGTACTCTTTCTGTTTCAATATAGATGACAAATTCACTTATCGATTGTTAAATTGCATAAAGTTTAATCAACATTATTTTTAAATCATATTGATATAAGAAAAAATATAATTTCTAGTACTATTTGTATAGTTTTTAAATATTTAAATTTTAATTTTAAAGTATTAAATTATATATTTCAAAGTTTAATTAAATTAATTTTCAATAAACGAAACATATCAATTAATTTGAAACATAGGGAGTAACAAATTTATTGTATCAAGTACATGCTACGTGTGATAAGATTCAATACTTGCACTTGTACAGGGATAGAAAATCGCGGTTATAATATCGAGAAGAAGCTATCTATCTTCTTCCAGCATGGTGTGTGTAATAAATACAATATCAGTTAGCTCTAAGTTTTCCTTCGGATGATGGTTACATATCGCTTCGTAATGTATTGTATCATATATTATATTGTACTGTATTATTTGATAAATATAATATTTGAATAGATTGTATCATTTGTCATCATTTTATGATATCACACATCGGCAATATGAAGAATAAACTTATAATATTATTAAAAAAAAATTATGATACAGTGCAAAACTACTATATAAAAAGTAGAGCAAATGATAAAATAAAACTAATTAATAATAATGAAGGGTGAGATTGCGATAAAAAGATAAGGTAACGACACAACCACACCAAATCGATTATTACATAAAATGACATATTTCGTCGTTATGCAACGACGAAGTTAACAGATATGATACAATAAAATTTAAATAACAATCAAAACAAACATCATATTTTAAGTAACAATACGATACAATACAATGGGTAACAACCATCCAAACAAACTGTTACAAGCTAATACAAGTAAATTTCTATTACAAGCACTAACCGGTAATATGATAAAAAATAAATAACATATATAATAAGAAATTAAATTATACTGATAGTATAAATTTTTTTATAATTATCCATATATATAGCAAAAAAATAATGTGAGCACTTGGTTGATCTTGGTGTTTTTTCGAGATATACAAAAATGTCTTATCGACTAGTATACAAATATTGCTGACCTCGAGGCTATCTCCTATATTAAGTGATCATAAAATAAATGTGAAATACATAAAAAGTCTTTTTAAGTCAGTTAGACATCTCAATTGAACCAGTTTTTAGTCAGTTTTTTCATTCATTCACAAAAGAAAATCAACTAAACACCTTTCTACACTTTAATACTCCATTTTTTATATCCTAAATCACCCATTTCACACTTCAAGACTCCTTCAGATAGCTTAAATGACTAGTACTTAAATTTTGTGAAACAAAAATCCTCTCACCCTTACCGACTATATATTCCTAATTTTCTTTGGGGGGAGTGGGGGTAGAGAAGAATGTGGGTAGGTTTAATTAAAAATATATTAATTCTTTTAAGAAAGTTAATTGTCCATGTCATCAATTTTTAAGGGTCCCACAAAAAGGTTCAAACAAACCCTAACCCCATTCCTTAAACCATTCACATTCCTTCGCCACACCATCATCGTCGAGAACAAAAATACCAACATTACTGACCGGATTCCTTTAAAGGGTCTGTTGGGATTAACACTGAAATCGTTCAAGAATTGGTGACTCAAATGATGTTTGATTTCAATTCGGTAGCGATTTTTGGGGTCTAAATACTGCTATTGCTTAGAGAATTATTTGGGAAATTTTCGACTAAAGTTAATATATCAATATCTGGGATAGCTTTACTGCCGGAGATTTCTGTCCGTGAAAAATTCACCAGAAATATACTGTTCACCTAATCGCTTATCTTCGACGCACGAATTATGCAAAGAAGTGCCATACACGATGAAATAGTAAAAGTGGAATCCTTTTATGGTGTATAAAGATCTTCTATCTAATGGTATTAATTAATTATGAAAAGAACAACTATTATTTTTATACCTTTTTTTACATGGCATATTGAAATTGGATACAACCAAAAATTAGTTTTTCAACTGGGAGTCATGAGAAAATGTCAAATTCTTTATTTCTGGAAGTGAATTAAAAACAATGAGAACAACTAAGAAAATATAGTAAAGGAACAAAATAAAATAGAAGAGAAAATGACCTCTTGATGAACCCTAGATTTTTAAGCAGTGAAGGTCTTTTACGAAGAAGGAGTTGATATGAAGTGGGTCTATTAAATTTAGGAATTTTAAGTGAATATAATGATGCAGCCAATCGTTTTGTGTATTTGAGCCCTATTTTCCCATTTAATGCTTCTTGTATGCTTGGTTGTTGTTTTGCAACATGTGAAGAAGGTTGATTTGGTACAGGAAATATTTTGGAATGAAATAGATCACTTAGTTCCTTCATTAGAAGCTTAAGTTATAAGAGTTTTCCAATGTTTGACTTTTATTTAAACGACCTGGATTAGTGATTTGATAATTTTAGGAGGTCCGTATAGTAATTTTGGACTTAAACGTATGTTCGTATTTGGATTTGGAGGTTCCTAGGGTGTTTTGGCGCTAGTTACCGAAAGTTGACAATTTGAAGGTTTGGAGAGTTCCTAAGTTTGACCGCGGGTTGACTTTGGTGATATCTAATTCAGATTTTAGTTTCAGAAGTTGAAATAGGTTCTTTTTTATATTTGAGACTTATGTGACAGGTTTGGTTGTAATCCGGATACGTTAGACTTGAATCAGACGCTTGGTTTAAAGTTTGAAGCTTCTTGAACTTAAGAGAAGTTCAATTTGCATTTTGGCCTTTGATTCGTTGTTGATGGTATCGTGTGTGTGGAGGTTTTGGATAGGTTCGGATAGTATTTATGTACTTGTGAGTGTGATTGGACGGGATCCTAGGTAACTCGAGTGAGTTCCGAACCACGCGCAACATTGTTGGAAGTTGCAGATTTTGCTAGTGTAAGGTCCTTCTTCATGATCGCGGAGGATGGATTGTGATCGCAGAGGTCATTTTTGTTGCTGGGCAGGCTTGAGCTTCGCGTACGCGATATGGGTGTTGCATTCGCATGGGGTTGTGGCTTAGTGGCCTTCGCATTCGAGACAAAGGGGTCGCGTTTGCGAAGAGGTGAGGCGGCGAGGGGATTGGCCAGAGCTTGGCCCTCACGTTCCTTTGAGTAGGCTCGTGTTCGCTTAGGCTAGTGGAGCTTGTGGATCGCGTTTGCAGGGTGCAGGCAGCGTTGCAAAGGATTATTTGAGGCAGTGCACTTTTATGCTTAGCGAACGGGAGGCGAAGGTCGTGTTTGCGAAGTTTATCGCTAGGTAGACCTATAAGTGATATAATTTCGAAATTTTACCCATTCTCTCATATTTCGAACCCTAAGCTTCGAGAGGTGAAATTTTGGAAAGCATTTTCACTACTATATTGGATGTAAACAATTTTAATTTGAGTTTGGCTTTATATCTTGAATCCCCATGGATTTCTACATCTAAAACTTAGAATTTTGAATGAAAATTTGGGGGGTTTGTCAATAACTTAAGAGCGTGAAAATTGGAGATTTTGGAGTCGATTTGGAATCAGTTTTGGAACCTAATCATATATTTGGACTCGTAAGATCACGGATAGTCAGAATCTACCCCTTGACTCGGGTTTTGATCATGTGGGCCCGGGTTAACTTTTGTTGAATTTTGCGGATTTGATCAAAGATCGAAACTTTATTGTTTGGAGTTATTTTCAGTGACTTTGTTAGCGGTCTATATTGTGTTCATACTATTTTGTTGTTTTGCATAGGATTGTATTATTGCACTCCTTTTCACTTATTTGGTGTCTCTTAAGATGATATTATTACTTCTTTTGCTTCTTTTGTTGTTACAGATCTCTTCCTTCGTTTATTTTCTGATTTTATTGTCTCTTCTATTGAGTATGGGGGTCTCCCGGAAACAGTCTCTCTACCCTTCCGGGGTAGGGGTAAGGTCTGCGTACATCCTACCCTCCCTAGACTCCACTAGTTGGATTTTACTGGTATGTTGTTGTTGTCTCTCCACATGCGCAAACTTACATATATAGCTCACCTTGTCACTCCGTATGTGCAAATATCATTTATAACAATAGCATGGAGAACTCACGTGCAAACACCCTGATAATTCTCTCAATAATACATGTGCCAAAACATAACAACATATCATAATAACACACACCACATGTGCCCATATACCACAACGTTTCCATATCAACAATTCCAATACCACAACCACATATAGCCCATGGTGCAACAACACCGAGTACAACAAGAACAACAATAACAAGAGGTACACCAAGTAAATCAACACAAGAATGACAAAAGCACAATGAAATGGAAAAATAAGCTCAACGATGAAAGACATACAAGTAATAATTAACTTAAGAAAGAGTAGTTCAACCATAAGAGAAATAACATGTAACATAGACTTCAAATAAGGATAATCAATTACAAAATAGATAACATGTGACAATAACTTTAGTTAAGGATAATCAAATACAGAAGATATAACCAGTAACAATAACTAATTAGGGATAATCAACTACAGAACAGATAACATGTAACAATAACTTCAGTTAAGGACAATCAACTCCGGAAGAGGTACCATGTAACAATAACGTGGCAACAATTACAAATAAAGCATGTAAGAGTATATTTGGCAACAAAATATAGGACACGAACCAACAACTTCAATTAAGGAATATAAGAGTGAATTTAAAAATGGAGGACATAACATGATAGAGCAACTTCAATTTAGTGTGCATAACAACCCTAAGAGTCTAAACCGATCAAATGTCAACATATAAAACCGTGTACACACTCGTCGCCTCCAGTACACGTCTTTCACGTAGTTCGAATAGCGCCAGAAAACTAATCCCTACGGTATAGTTTTTCACACAATGTTAGGCAAGATACTTACATCAGAAGTGCTCAATCAATACTCTAAAATAGCTTTCCATTTAAAATTCACATCTGCTCGGCTAAAATCTTACCAATATCGACTCAATAACATCAAATAATGCAAGAGGAATCAACTCCAATAATTAAAGCTATGATCTTTGACAATTCCTCAAAAGTCAACCCCGGGGCTCGCCCGGTCAAAATTCTGGTCAATGGTAGATTCCGACTACCCATAACCCCACGAGTCAATACATGTATTTTATTCTCAAAATCCAAGTCCAAATCGGCTCTCAAAAATCAAATTCTCATCTTACAAAATATAGACGAAGTTTCTCAAAATTTCACTTTGATTCTCATAATTTTGATGTTAAAACTCACATATAATCGTGTAAACAAGTTGGAAATTTGACAAAATCACTTACCCAATGATTATAGATGAAAATACAACTTCAGATCGCCTCGTGCCGAGTCTAGGGTTCAAATATATGAATATAAGACTAAAATCCCGTCCCTCTGCTTTTATATCCAGGTGCAGGTGTCACAATTGCAACCGGGGGTTCGCAAATGAGAGGAACAGATCGCAAAAGCGAAGACGCTCACAGTACTGCTAACATTGCAAATGAAAAATTAAGTTCGCAGATGCGAACATGGACACTTCGCAAATGCGAACAAGCTCACCCCCCTCCCCCTTTTGCAAATGCGAACTTTGGGTTCACAAATGCGAATCTAGAAGAACCCTATATTGCACATGCGAGACCTGAAGCACCTGTTCAATACCAGCAAAACTAAAACTCTTTCAAACACTTTGAAACGCATCTGAAACTCACCTGAGCCCTCGGAGATCCAAACCAAACATCAATACCAGTCTGAGAACATAACATGAACTTTATCGCATGATCAAATCATCAATATAACATCTAAAACCATGAATCAGACCTCCAAAACACATGAATCAACATGAAACTCAAGAACTTCTAAAAATACAACCGCACATATGATTCCTATTAAATCAACTCGGAATGACGCCAAACTTTACGGACTAGCTCCAAATGACAAAAAGGACCAATTCTAAGTCCCAATACAGAAATCTAAACATGATAGCTATGAAGTCAACCTACGGTCAAATTTATCAAAATTCTAAGCCTTTAAATTGGCAACTTTCGGCAAAACAACACAAATCAACCTACGGACCTCTGACTTCAATACTGGACATACGCACAAATCTAAAATCATGATACGAACCTATCAGAGCCATTAAAAAACTGTTCAAGGTTCGTTTTTACAAAAGTCAAACCTCGGTCAATATTTTCAACTTAAGCTTCCAAAATGAGAATCACTCATCAAAATAGATCCTGAAACATCCAAAGATCGAATCCGACGATGCACGCAAGTCATAATACACAATATGAAGCCACTAAATACATCGAACCACTGAACAGAACCTTAAAGCTCAAAATGGCCGGTCGGGTCGTTACATTCTTCCCCCGCTTCAACAAACATTCGTCCTTAAACATTCCAGTAGTCTTTCCCAAGACATCAAATCACGATAAAAAATCACCATACACGTACCCATGAGTGATACGACGTCACCCCAATCCGCATAGGCCCGACAACATCATCTCAACCGAAGATTATTCCTTTTACTCAAGTTGATAAGCCATAAAATCAAATTTTCACATCCACTAAGCTCCCTATAATCACGAAAACACTCTGTAAAATCCTCAACTAACTACAACAGCTCATGCATACATCCAAGATACAACCGCGGGACATAATACATCACCCATTGCCTGTGGCAACAACTCTGACCATAATAGTTGCCCATTACCAAGCCTGGTACCAGAAAATAGACTCATATCGACTAGAACCTTGTTCAAAACCTTTACAACACTGAAAATGATGCAAGAGACATGCAAAAATCATAGCTACTCGCCCGATCGACAAGCCATATTGAACGCCACCTGGGCATATACATCGCAATCCAAACCCAAGAACCATAACTCGAATATGACTGAATATGAAGAGAGGAACACATGCGAGAACTATCAAATAAGTCCAGCATGCACAACTCTCCACTAATACCGTACTATGGATTCAATCCACATGGAAGGAACAAGATACACGCAACAACCATAACGAATTGTACCCTAACATAATCCCACTGAGGCGCATATCTTGGTACAAACACACTTATGCACAAAGAACACCAGGTCCCCATCCTCCACTTGGAATTACGAGTAAAATAAACATCTCAGCAACTAATCCACCTACTAACTCATTATCGTAGAACCAAAACAACAACACGTAACAGACTCTTCATCTGTAGAACAGCCGAATCACAAGTTGTGTAGAAACCACCCAGAAATCGCATCAAAACCTACAGTTTTAACTAAAAGAAACTCCACCCAAGTCTCATGACCCGCATTAGCAACTAAACAAGAACGATATACACAGGCTATCATAATAGAGTTGTCGAACTAACGTGAACACATGAACAGAGTACAAGAAACACAAAACACAATCATATCTGAAGCAAGGTAGGATGAATCTTACCAATAAATGGGACAGGATCAAAATAACACAAATGCATCTCTAACACAAATGCATATCTATCTTAAAGGTTAGGCGAAAATATACCTGTAATAACATCATCTGGTGCATCAGCCTTCGCCCAACTAGGAAGAGCATAACAATAGGCACGGACTCCCCTAGTAGGGCAACTTCTACTCGCCTAACCTCAACCCCTAGCTAGTGGTGCAGTTATAGCAGCATCTTGAGCGGAACTCATAGCCTAAATATCACACTATGACACATATGTTTAGAGTCTGAGGCAATCTTTCACCATGTGGCAAGTATCTCCACACTCAAAGCAACCTCTCGCTAGCGTGGCTGTGGAAGTTATCTAGTATGGGTATTTTGGGACCCATGGATATCTGAAACATTGCGTGAAGTATGAAGTGCAAATTGAACTAGCTGACTAACAAAACCTCTACCATTATGTACCCAGCCTCCAAACTAGGGATCAGTATCTCCTCTCGGTCTACGAGTCCTCTTAGACTTCCTACTCTCTCTCTCTCTCCTGGCCCCGTATACCCTCTAATCAGCAAGTGATCTCTACCATCAGCTGAAACAGAATATCTATCTCCAACTCCCAAGCCATGCTAAATCGGATACCATAATTGAGCCTCTCAATGAACCTCCGGACTCGCTCTCTAACTATAGAAACGAAATCAGGTGCGTGACGGGACAACTCACTGAATTTGATGGAATACTCTAACTCTGTCACAGTTCCCTAACGTAGATGCTCGAACTCTATGCGCCATGCATCCGAAAGGGTCTGGGGAACAAACTCCCCCAAAAACATCTCTAAAAACTGAGTCCAAGTGAGTGACACTACATCCGCTGGCCTACTGTCCTATAAACCTGACACCATTAATATGCTGCTCCAGACAATTGAAATATAATAAAAGGAACTCCGCTCGTCTCCACAATACCCATGGTGCGGAGAATACAATGGCACTTCTCTAGAAAACCCTGTGCATCCTCGCTATCTAGTTCACTGTAAGTAGGAGGATGATACTTCTTCAACCTCCCAAGTCTCAACCGCTCCTCCTTTGATGCCCCTGGCCAGACCTCGGGTTGAACCAGAATAATGGGCAATGGTGTCATGACACGTAGAAACTAAATAATATGGTCCCACTACTTTGGCGTACCGACGTTAGGAGTATGATCTCCTCCCCAGTATGTGAAGTAGCCGGTGCAACCAGAATTAATCCAACCAAAGACAATGTACCAAACATGCTCAGGAATTGCGCTCATGTCTCCTGAAGTACTAGGGTAGAAACAGGCGCCTCCGCACATGTCCCCCAATCGGAGCTACCGCTGGCTCCTCAGCTGATGCTCTGGTTAGTGCTCTAGTTGTAGCACGCGCTCTTCTTCAACATGTACCTCTGCCCCGACCCCTAGCAATACCGGCTCTTGGGGCAGCTTCATCAGTAATTGCAGTTCGTGTTCTCACCATCTATGAGAGAATAGAATGACAAAGGCTCAAACTCAAAAATCAATAAACTCAAACAATATAAATGAAAGAAGTAAAGTTTTCCTAATAGTTTTGTAGCCTCTCGAAGATAATTACAGACGTCTTTGTACCGATCTGCAATACCCTACTAAATTTGGTTATCACTCGTAGCACCTATGAACTAAGAGATCTAATATCAACTTGTCATGACCCAAAATCCCTCTATTGGAGTCATGATGACACCTAGTCTCTAAGACTAGGTAAGCCTAACACTTATGGAATTAATAACATATTTCAACCAACCAACTATTAAACATGAACCTGAAATTTCTATATAAAGCCAACAATCCAAAGTAGATATATAACATCCCAAACTTTCTAGTACAAGTCATAAACTCTACTGAGTTTTCTAGAAAATTTCTAAGTATAAATGTTTCGGAATAGAAATAAATAGTAAAAAGTAAAATTTCAGAAGGTGACTTTGAGGCTTGCGAACACAACGACAGGTATACCTTGAAATCTCTGCAACAATACTCGAGCAATTATCTAATGATCAACATGCCCCGAGGTACCTGTATCTGTACAAAAATATGCAGCAAGCGTAGCATGAGTACACCACAACGGTACCCAATACTTATCAATACTAACATCGATGGAGTAGTGACGAGGAATAATCAATACACCTACTAGCCATAATAACTTGTACAAGTATAAATATGAAACTAATAGAGAACAATATTAAGCTACACATGGTAAGAATAATGTTGCAATACTTGCAATAAGAACTAGAAACAACAATCAAAAACAAAGAGCAAAGAGGTAATAACACCGTAAAGTAAGCAGAATACAGTTAAAGTCTAGTGAAACCAAGTAAGGGAAAACAAGTAACAACCCAATAAACGCAATCTCTTTCACACGAGGTTTATACAAGAATTTCTCTGAGGTACCACACCTCATAATCACAATTTCACGATTCCCAAATAACAAACCCTAATCACTTGTCATCTTGTGCCTACATTACCAATCACAACCACATGGACAACTCATGTGCTGCATGGACAACCCATGTGCCAATACCATTAGTACCTCATATATGTATGGACAACTCACATGCTAAGAGAGTAACAATATATCATATTCGCATGGACAACTCACGTCTAACGATGCAACTCACGCACAGAAGGCAGGTACATAAAAATACATATAAATGATCAATAAACATCAAGGTTCATATCCTTGGACTGATATGACTGAACAACTACGGTGTATGCTTTTGCAAGTTTTCTATCTCAGCTCGAGTCAACAAGTAAGATCAGAGACAACGAATGGTGCATAGGAAACAACACGACAATACCATAATATGCATGACTCACACAAGGTAAGCACACCAGTACACAAATATAATCAATAAAAATGCCCCAAACCATTATAATTCATCCCAAATCATCCGTAACATAGCCCCCATTGTCTCGTCGCATGTGTTGCACCCTATTTTGCATGAGTCAAAACAAGATTCAACTAGTGGTTTTCATGTTTATGATAAAAAAGAGTTGTTGCCTAATATTTAAAGGTATACTAGGCTACCTGTTTAATTACTAAGATCATTTCTATATTAGTCCGCTAACCGGTGATATTTTGGGTAAGGGTTCTTGTTCTTCTAAGGGAAAGGTGTTAGGCATCCCTTAAAATCTACCTGAGGTAGGTCCATAGGGCTTAGACTAGGTTTAAGGAATTAGATGTCTATATTATATTTAATTAAAATGTGTATGGCTTACCTATGTCTTGTTTAAAGCCTTATCATTTTGAAAGAAAATAGTATATGTACCTTTAAAAGAGGATATATGTTTCACTTATGATAATTTTTAGAGAAGATCGACATAATTGAAAGAAGTTTGGAAGTATATATAGGGTTTATATTTTGCAAGCATTGTAAAATTGGTCTATGTTTTACAATAATTTTTCCTAAGAATTATATGGCTACTTGTATAACTCTAGTAAAATAAAGGTTGGTTAAAGAAATAGTCTTAGGTATACCTTGACAATTGATTCTCAAATCCCATATTATAATTTGAAAAAATCATTTGAAAGCTTTGACTTTGCAGCAACATTTGTTCGATTTTTGTAGAAAAGCTCAACATTTTGGGAAACCACTTTTCAATTTTATATTTTTTCTGGTTCCTTTAAAAAGAGAAGGCTGTCGACCTTTGTGAAATATGTCTTAGTTCCAAAACTTTATAAGAATCGTTAGTAGAAGTTGATAACTGAATAATAGGAATGATTAACGACTTAGAATTATTGTTACTAAGTCACATTGTTTCTTTTATCCTACGTCTTTAGGGCTTGCATAGGTTGTTAATATAATTCAAAGATATAAAGCTAAGTATTCAATAGTGGAAAGAGGTGGACTCAAGTTTTGGTCATGAGGGAAGGTAAGCCCAGCAGATAGTGAAGATGGACAACAACAACTTCAGACTCCAAAAGGTTCAGGCAAGAACTTTGGCCTGAGTTCTTTGAGAAGTGGGCAAACCCAATTTAAATGCATGTGCAAAAAGAAAGAGAAAGTTATAAGATATGTGGCCCAATATACATAATTATATATGTAAGTAACACCAATATAATTTCAAGATAAATTATAAAAAATCAACAGTAATCAAGAACGCAAAATTAGTATAAAGTCACATATAGTAAAACCAATTTACAGTGAAAACCTTTGTTTCCATTGAACACTAAACCTAAATATATTAATAGAAGTCAATTGATTAAAGGCTTAGGGTAGAATTCCATTCATGACCAAGGTACTTTGATGTGATTCTTCGAGTTAACAAATAACCAACCGACCAGGATCAAGATCTTGAAACGAAAACGTGGTTTGTTGGTGAATTTCAAGAAACAACGTATCTCAAGTTTTAGAACTCGGAATATGGTAATTCAAAAATGAGGTGAAAGATGACGATATGAACTATAAGAAAGACTATTTACTTGTTCAAAATAACTAAATATTGGTACTGCACCAATTCAATGAAAGTTATGATTCTATAATATCAAAATAACGACTTTAGATCAAGAAACATGTTCTTGAATGATTAAGAACTAAAAAGTTCCTAAAGTCACCACTTGGAATCAATTAACGTGATAAATAAATACCACACGCAATTAAAAATAAGATAAAGACTATCACCACCTTGCTTGGAACCAAAAACAAGGATAAAAAAGACAAAATAGAGAAAAACACTCTATTGTAAAACTAGGGAAACCCTAAAAACGTAAATTCCTTTTTCTACGAGGCAAGGAAACTCTTTATATAGGCTTAGGTCTCTTATTTGATAACTACAATTCCTATTCTAATAAGGAAATAAAATAACTAAAGAAAAGAAAAGAAAATCCCTTTTCTACAAGGAAAAGAAACTAGAATCCTACTAAAAGAAAAATCCTTATTCTAAAAGGAATAAAATAAATCCTATTTTAAGAAGGAACAAATCTTGGCTTCTTGAAATAAATCTTGAGCTTCTTGGATTTCTTGCGCTTCTTGAAAATAAGTACATACGTTTGGACTTGATCTCTAAAACATGTTCTTGGCCAAAATTAATAAAATTTAACACATATTCTTCTTTAACATCATTCTCCCCTAGTTGAGAAAGACTCGTCCTCGAGTCTAGAGGCTCCACAAATGGCACAAGTACTCATATTCACCAGGATCTAAGTTGCATTTTTCTAACTTGTCAAAGAGCTTCATCATATTGTAACAAAGCTTAGCATGTAGCCGAACTAAATTCCACTTTCTCAATAGTATCTTTGTACCAATATTTCTGCAGTGAATACTCATAAATTGATTTTTAAATACTAACCCATAAACATAAGTTATTTAATTTTGATCTTCAAGAATCCTGAACTTGTCCATGTCAATGCGGTACTTAGGTATATACCAAAAAAGTTAATTTAGTACCACAAAAATCGATAGAAGAATCAAATTCAAGTACCTTTGGATCAAGCTTGGAGATCGAAATATATCTTGTTGATAATTCATCAGCGACAACATGCATATTTAATTAGATCATAACCATTGATGGAATTTGTGTTAATATTTCATATTCCTACATATGCTTGAAAATATTCATTCTTTGGAGGCAAGAAAAAAGCTGGAATAAAATATGAACTCAAACCCTCCCTTATGGACTCCTTTTTAAGCAACCCTTCCTCTCGTAATTGCAAAATTTCATGGAATTTTAGATAAATGCAATATGTTGCCTCATTTGAAAAGATAGAATCAAAGATCAAATCAATATTATGTTGAGCATCTCTATTAGGTAAAAATTTGAGCTCACATATGGGACGCTACAAAGGATCATCATCAAACTTCGGAGGTAAATTCTCAACTTGTGGATCTAGTGTATGCTCCTCCTCCTTGTGCTCTTCCATAGTAATACCAACATTCAAAGACTTTTCTCTATTTATTGGACCAATTGTTTGTAATTTAGTCACAAAAGAGTAGTTCTTGGGCTTCAGATTTTTAGCAATTTCTTCGGGATACAATGGTTCTAAAATAATCTTACGTTCATCCTTTGTAAAAGAATAGGTGTTAAGGTCTTCATCTTATTTAGCACACCTATCATACACCCATGGTATTATAACTAATAAGTGAAAAGCATCCATCTTTAATACGTCACACCAAATCTGGTCTTTATAGATCTTACCAATAGAAAAAGATACTAGGAATTTCCTAATGGATGACATTCAAATATGTACATGTTGTATTCTAACTAATACTACCACATTACAACATGACTGAGTATTAAACATGAAATCAGACTAACATAGCCATCATAGTTGATCCTGAATAGTGAAAATTTACACTAGGCAAGCATATTTCAATTATGAGATAAGTAGATTAGTTGTTATAATGAGGTTTTGAAACACATCATTCTATCAGAGGGTATTCAACTATAGCAGGTATAAATTCAATTAGGTTTATAGACATGACTTAAACCAAGTAGATAGCAGAAGACAGAACTGAATTGCATAGGTTCCTTAGAGCTTAATCTAGTTTCTTTAAGGCATTATCTCATATAGTGAAGTTCTGGCAGAAGGTCTTGCACTAATGTTCTAGAGTTACAGAATCATAGAAAAATACAAACTACCAATCCTAGGTCAAGTGATAGCCCTATACTCAACATCATACATTCATACCCAATTAGACCAGATACCAAGTGAATCATGTCAATTAAACTAAGTCATAATACATACGAGAGCTATAACAGAACGTCAGGAGATTAAGCCAACTATTAAGGTTGTTTGAAATTTCTTTTGTTACTATCAAGAGTTTAACAAGGTATATTTAAGTTATAAAAAATATTCATCAGGATTACCAGAATAACTAATCAACGCATGCCTCTAATCTCACAACATTTAAAGAAATTATGATTCTAGAGTTTAATGGCCAGTCATAGATTAATAACTAACACATAGAGGCATTCAATCATAACACATCAGAAATAGAGTCTTTTAATCATGAGATAACAGAACAATCATTCTTTCAATTAAACGATTAAAAGAGGAAGAAGGTTGAGGTTCACTGACCTCCTTTTAGGCAACAAACCAAATGATAATCGTATCTATCTGTTAAGAATCCAAGACTCAAACTCAGACCAGTGTAGTGCTTAAAACCGGAAAGAATCCTAAAACTAGTCAAAAAGAACCTAGTTTGATTTTTCCCTACTCAAGACCTGAAGTTGATTATTTTTCAGTGATTTCATGTGTATGTTCTCTTGTGTTAGGTGAGGGAATTAAAATCCCCAATTAATAGTGGCCATTAAAGCCTTATGGTTTCACAGATTCCAACCCTAAGTCATTGAAGCCTTAGGGTTTCACAGATTCAAACTCGATAGTGGGAAGTGACGATTACTAGATGATGCAAGCACGATCGAGTAAAATCAGAAATGAACATAGGGGAAATATCAATGAGAGATTTACCTGAGTGGAAGAAAACCATCATAGACGAAAAGACCATAGACAAAGACCAGAAATCCAAAGGTCATTGCATTTGACCTCTGGTTTCGAATAACATCATGAAATGCTCATGAATGCCCTTGATTTCTTTGCAACATCAAAAGATTTGAAGACTTGAAGTTTCATATTTGCGTCTAAGTCATAAGACTCGAAATTTCAAATTCATATGACCAAATGGTGAGATATCGGTGAGATTCACGGAGTGAGAAGGCAGAAAGAATGATTTGGGATCATGATTTACAACCTTGGACGATTTGCTGCAAGGTTTCTAGGATTTATGGGTCTGGTGTTTGAAAGAACTGAGAGAGGAAAGGGAAAGGGAAAGGGAAAGGGGGCGGCTAGGATAGCATGGAAATGATTTTAGGATTTGGGTAGGTTTAGGTCGTCTCTGGGGTTAAAGTTGAGGGAAGAGATTTGGGCTGTTGATTCTTTAGATCAACGACCCTAAAAATCCGGACTTTGACGGTTGACACTGCATCTGAAAATACATTCGAAATTAAAGAAAATATGGACCGTTGATCAAGTGGACGGACGACATCGATTAACTGTGTTTCTTGTGTGAGTGATAGAGATGGGTGACGTGGCTACTTTTAATTGGTTTAAAGAGAGTGGCATGGTTTGTCAAAGTGGAATGAGTGGGGTATTTGGACTGGGTCAGATCGGTTTGGGCTTGGCATTTGGGCTGAAAATAATTTAAATAGTAGCCATTTTGTAATTAATTAGGAAATTACATTTGTAACCTTTTAGTCTTTAATATTTTGAAATTAATTTAAATAAACTTAATTAATTAAATAAAATATTGTAGAAATTATAATTATCAAATACATTACCGTAATTAATTAATTATTTATAAAAATACTTTATTTTCCAAATTATGACATTAATTTCGAATTATTGAAATGGTAGGCTAATTAACTAATTATTATGGAGTAACTTGTTAAAAAAATTATAAAACTTTTGTAATGTATAAAAGTTTATTTTAATAGTCTAAAATAGTAAGTATGATATATTATTATAATTATGTAATACCAATTATTAATTTTAATGTTACACCCCATACTTTTGTACGTGAGAGTACGTCGTAAGTCAATTGATGTAAGCTCAGAAATGATATTGTCATTAAAAGTAAGTTAATCATGTTATCTTGGATGTTATAAATATTTAAGATCATGGACAAAAAGTACCAAGAGGGTTGAAAGGCTTAGAAGCTAAACAAATTGAAGAAAATAAGTTTCGTCGAATGTCAACCAGTTGGGAATGTTATAACATGTACTTTTGGGGCGATACTAGGGTTCTTAACGTGATAAGGAGGTTATGTTTTGAGTTGTTTTTGGCTTATGATAGTCATGTGTTACATTTTGAAGTCAAGCGAGTTGTGGAACAAAAGTTGGCAAAGGTCATCACAAGTTACATTCATAAATACGCTAAAAATTAGGTCAAATGTAGCCGGGATTTTCTCTCAATATATATGGAATTACGGGATGATAAACATGTCAAATTAAATATCTATGAGTTTAGCGTCTAATACATTAAATCTTTTGTTGATACGACATTTGAGTAAAGAGATATTTGTTGTTTTACAAGACTGCACATACTGCAAGGTGACAAGTAGGTGTGTCGCTGAAGCTTTTTGAGCAATATATTTCGTGTGCTATATAAGGTATTTTTGGGATATATTATATACCAAATTTAATTTCATGGAATATAGTTTCCAACTCAATTAACCATTTGCTCATATGACATCCGGATAAAAAGATATAAGCGTCGGAAGATGGGTCAATGCTAAGGTGACAAGCTAGCACCTCTTTGACTTTTCAAAAGTTGATATATGTAGGTCTTAGGTCGTCCTTCCCTTCATTTTTCAATATAACACGACCATATAACACCCATAAACATATCCTTAAGCTTACTTATAGGTTTTCCAAGAATATTAACATCCCGGGTATGAAATCAAGAAGCAATAACATTAGAACGATCCCTACGACGTAAGTATCGTTATATCACCTCTCTTTTTCTTTGTAGTTTAAGTTTTGGAAGGTACTTCATAGTTACGAAAACGTCTAGTTTCTGTATTTAAGGTTTTAAATATCAAGAAAGGTTGATAAATTCATTTCCTTATAGTAAGAACTCACAGAGCGGTGATCGGAAGCCGTGAGTTCAATTTATTTCACTTTTAGTGGATTGTTTTGTAGTCAACTCTTGTTGACCTATTGTGTTGCTGATTTATGGAGTTTGGAAGGACAAAGGGCATGGATAAATTCCACATGTGGTAGGGTAGTAGGCTGGTCACTCGTCGTTGCAATTTCAGGCTAATTGATAACTTGTTTATTGGGTGAGGTATGGTATATTTAGGGTTTTTGTTGTATTAAAGGTCCCGAATTGTAGTTAGGTTATTTTTGAATTACTGATTGTATTACTTTGGTTATTGTTGTTGGTATATGGTATTGGAGGAGGCCATTTTTACAGGGGATATGCTTCCTAAATTTACATAAACAAGCTTTTAGTTTAAGTTGTGGCCTTAGCTTTACTCAACACTGATTTTGAATCTCCTTATGCTATGGCAGATTGAGTTGAGTTGTTTGAAGAATTGTTTGTAAGATATTAAGGATTCAACGGAGTTAAGGTATGTTAAGGCTATCCCTTCTTTCCTTTTGGTATTATCCATATGATACAATGAAACGAGAAAGCACGCAACTTTCATAAATGATTCTACTTTTGGAAGTATTAGGGTTACCTATGTTCTTTATTCCCCATATGTCGTACTATCACATCGTCTGTTCATGGGTCTCATGACATTCCGAGAGATCTTATTGACTTACTTCATTATTCATCACGTTCATGTATACATGTGTATTGACCCATGATCAGATGGCGTTAGATACGCATATAGTATATGTATACGGGGTATGGGGAAAGGTTATGGCGTTATATACGCGCCACCACCTGATCAGTTAGTATATGTTGATGATTTTATTTGCATAGGCCGAGATGATATGATGGGATACTCTCAGAGGCTCAATGATGCTATGTACGCATATATCTATGCGTGATATGACATGTACAAGCACATGCATGACATTATAAATATTTTATGATTCACATAGCTATTCAGACTTACAGGTTAAGTACTTTACTCCATATTTCTTTTATGTCTTTTATATACTACTTTTCATTCCTTACATACTCGGTACTTTATTTGTAATGACGCTCCTTTTTCCTGGGGATGCTGTGTTTCATGCCCGCAGGTCCTGATAGATAGGTTGACAGTCCTCTTAGTAGGCTATAATATCAGCAGAAGGTGTTGATGTACTCCACTTGCTCCGGAGTTGCCTATTTGGTCAGTATGATTTGGACATGTATTGATTGATATGCTGGGGCCTTGTCCCAACCTTTATGACATTTATATACTCTTAGAGGCTTGTATACAGATGTCATGTGTATGGATACTTGTATGGCCTTTTTCGGCCTATGTTTTAAGTGTACAAATGTTCATCTCGGCATTATAAGCCCATATGTCACATGTATAAGTTTCTATATCATGTTGGGTCATCATATGTCTAGTATTCCCTTATGTTTTACTTTGGTTATCTCATGACTACCCTTCTAGCCCATTTACCCATGATGGTATGATAAGAAATATACGTTATGTTGGTGCTCGGTTAAGTAAGGCACCGGGTGCTCGTCACAGCCTATCGCTTTGGGTCATGACATTCAACACTGTTAATTAGTAATTTATAAAAATAGGTATTTTGATTAGAAAAGTATTTTTAGCATACGTATTGCAAATCATTAAGTGTAAATAAGTTAATTTTAAAGGGGAGGGACAAAATTGATTGTCAACAGCGTGTGCAACAATAAAGTAAACGTCTGCCTTGTCTCGCCATACGCGCATTATAATATTCCCACCTTGTCTCGCCACATGCGCAAATCCACATATATAGCCCGCCTTGTCACGCTGCATGTGCAAATATTAATAATAACATTAGCACAGACAACTCACACGCAAACACCCTGAAAATTCTCTCAACAATACCACATTTTCCAAAACGTAACAATATAACATAACAACCTGCACCACATGTGCCCATACATCACAACATTTACGCAACAACAATTTCAATACCACAACCACATATAGCCACGTCTCAACAACACCGAATCCAACAAGAACTACAATAACACGAGGTACAACAAGTAAATCAACAGAAGAATGATAACAATGCAATGAAACAGAAGAATAAGCTCACGATGAAAGACATACAAGTAATAATGACTTCAAGTAAGAGTAGTTCAACCATAAGAGAAATAACATGTAACATCAACTTCAAATAAGGATAATTAATTACGGAATAGATAACATGTGACAATAACTTAATTAAGGAGAATTAACTACGGAAGAGATAAAATGTAACCATAATTCAGTTAAGGATATCAACTATGGAACATATAACATGTAAAAATAACTTCAATTAAGGATAATCAACTACGGAAGAGATACCATGTAACAATAAAGAGTCAACAATTACAAATAAAGCATGTAAGAGTATATTTGTCAACAAAAGATAGGACACGAACCAACAACTTCAATTAAGGCATATAAGAGTGAATTTAAAAATGGACATAACATGATAGAGCGACTTCAATTTAGTGCATAAAAACCCTAAGAGTCTAAACCGGTTAAATTTCCACATACAAAGTCGCGTCACACTCGTCGCCTCGAGTACAAGTCTTTCACGTTGTTCAAATACCACAAACAAACCAATCCCTACGGGGTAGTTCCCCTACACAACGTTAGGCAAGATACTTATATAAAAAATGCTCAATCAATACTCCAAATAAATTTCCCTTTACAATTCACATCCGCCCGGCTCAAATCTAACCAGAATTGACTCAATAACATCAAATAATGCAAGAGAAATCGATTCCAGTAATTAAAGTTATTATCTTTACACAATTCCTTAAAAGTCAACCTCGGGACTCGTCTAGTCAAACCCAGGTCCAAGGGTAGATTCACACTACCCATAACCCTACGAGTCCATACATCTGTTTTGTTTCAAAAATCCGAGTCCAAATCGACTCTGAAAACCCAAATTCTCATTTTCAAAATATAGACAAAGTTTCTCAAATTTTCACTTTGATTCTCATAATTTTGATGTTAAAACTCACATATAATAATGTAAAATATTTGGAAATCGACAAAATCACTTACCCAATGATTGTAGATGAAAACCCCTCTTCAAAATCTCCTCCTACCGTGTCTATGGTTCAAATATATGAAAATGAAACTAAAATCCCGCCCCTCAGCTTTTATGTACAGGCGCTGGTGTCACAATTGCGATTTGGGGTTCAAATGCGAACCCCAAAAATGCGACAAAGAGATTGCACAGTGAAGACCCTCAAAATCTTGTTAACTTCACAAATGCAACACTAAGTTCGCAAATTCGAACATGGACACTTCGTAAATACGACCCTCAAGATCGTAAATGCGAACAAGCTCACCCAGTCCCCCCCCTCCCGCAATCGTAAATGCGACCTCCGGGTTCGCAAATGCGAACTTAGCAGACTTCAGCCTAATATCACAAATGCGAGACCTATCTCGAAAATCCAAGACCTATCTTGCAAATGCGAGACCTGAAGCATCTGTTCAACACCAGCAAAACTAAAAATCTTTCAAACACTCTGAAACGCATCCAAAACTCACCCGAGCCTTCGGGGCTACAAGACAAACATCAATACCAATCTGAGAACATAACATGAACTTCCTCGCATGATCAAATCATTAGAATAACATCCAAAACCATGAATAAGACCTTCAAAACACATGAAATCAACATGAAACTCAAGAACATTTAAAAACACAACTGCCCATCTGATTCCTATCAAATCAACTCGGAATGATGCCAAACTTTTAGACTAGTTTCAGATAACAAAATGAACCAATATCAAGTCTCAAAATATAAATCCAAACATGATAGCTATGAATTCAACCTATGGTCGAACTTATCAAAATTTCTAAGCCTTTAAATTGTGAACTTTCCGCAAAGCAATACAAATGAACCTACGGACCTCCGAATTCAATTTAGAGCATACGCCCAAGTGAAAAATCATGATATAAACCTATCAGATCCATCAAAATACCATTCCGAGGTTTTTTTCACAAAAACCAAACCTCGATCAATATTATAAACTTAACCTTCTAAAATGAGAATCACTCATTAAAATAGATCCTGAAACATACAAAGATCGAATCCGACCATGCACGTAAGTCATAATACATAATATGAATCCACTCAAGACCTCGAACCACTGAACAAAATCTTAAAGCTCAAAATGATCGGTCGGGTTGTTACACAAGCGAAGGAGCCCAAGCTCCTGCCGCGCGTATATCAGACTAGCTGGCTCATGTTTACCAGACACTGGGTGTTCTACCGATACAACCAATAGTTGTAGTTCAGCTAGAGGTAGGGGCAGTCGTGTCTGCTAAGGAGCAGAAGAGGTTGGAGAGGTTGGAGAGGTTTTAGAGACTCCATCCTCCCTAGTTCAATGGAGGGGCTATTAAGGATTCACAAGGTTTCTTGTATCAGTGTCATTATACTCTACGTACCTTGGGTTTTGTAGAGTCCAACAGAGTTAACTTTGCTACCTTTCAGTTGGCGTGGCTGACATACAAATGGTGGTAGACTTATGATGTGAGTAGGCCAGTTGGCGTAGCATCACGTACATGGTACCGATTCTCAGATCTTTTCTTGGGGGAGTTTATCCCACAGACCCCTAGGGAGGAGTTTTGCAGTGAGTTTGAGAATTTGCACTAGGAGAATATGACCGTGACCCAGTATACTATGAGGTTCACAGAGTTATTATGTTATGCAACTCCTTTGGTTTCTACTAAGAGGGAGAGAGTTTGTAGGTTTGTTGAGGGACTCACTTACAGCCTTAGATTTAGGATGGCATGGGAGAGGGAGACCATTAATAATAAGTATCCACTACCATGCATTGATGATTTGTTTGATTAGCTTCAAGGTGCTAGAGTGTTCTCAAAGATTGACTTGATATATGGGGTAGCATCAGTTGAAAATCAGGGGTTCATATATTCGTAAGACGACTTTCAGGACTCGTTATGGGCATTATGAGTTTATGGTGATGTCTTTTGGTTTGACTAATGAACAGTAGCATTTATTTATTTGATGAACAGTGTGTTCATACTTATTTTGACTCTTTTGTCATTGTGTTCATTGATGATATCCTAGTATATTCTCGTAGTAGGTAGGAGCATGAACAACATTTGAGGACGGTTCTCCAAGTTTTGAGGGAAAAGAAGCTATATGCCAAGTTCTCTAAGTGTGAGCTCTGGTTGGATTCAATGGAATTCTTGGGCCATGTGGTGACCAATGACGGAATTAAGGTGGATCCGAATAAGATTTAGGCGGTTCAGAGTTGGTCCAAACCTTCTACATCCACGGAGATTAGAAGTTTTCTGGGATTGACTAATTACTACCGTCACTTTGTGGAGGTTTTCTCGTCTATTGCAGATCAATTGACTAAGTTGACTCAGAAGGGTGCTCCATTCTAGTTGTTTGACGACTGTGAGGAGAGATTTCAGAAGCTCAAGCATACTTTGACTACAGTCCAGCTTTGGTGTTGCCCTTAGGACCAGGGCCTATTATGATGCTTCACGTGTTGTTCTCGAGTGTGTGTTGATGCAAGATGGTAGGGTGATTTCCTATGCTTCACGTTAATTGAATCACCATGAGAAGAGATATACATTACATGATTTGGAGTTAGTAGTTATTATACACACGCTTAAGATTTGGAGGCATTACTTATATGGCATGTATTGTGAGGTGTATGTGGATTATTGAAGTCCTAAACATCTGTTTAAACAGAAAGATTTGAATTTGAGGCAGTGGAGGTGGTTGGATTTGTTGAAGGATTATGATATCACTATCCTCTATCATCTAGGGAAGGCTAATGTGGTTGCAAATACCTTGAGAACGAAGGCGGAGAGCATGGGGTTTCATTCCAACTGTGAAGGGACATTTAGCTATAGATGTTCAGGCGTTATCCAGTATATTGGTGAGATTGGATATTTCGGAACCAAGCGAATCCTTGTTTGTGTTATATCTCAATCGTCCTTATTTTAGCGCATCAAGGATCGCCAATATAATGATCCTCACTTGCGTGAACTTAAGGAAAAAGTGCACCATGGTGATGCTAAGGAGGTGACTATTGGTGATGATGGTATGTTGCGACTCCAGGGTCGAGTTTGTGTTCCTAATGTTGTTGGCTTGAGAGCAATGATTCTTGAGGATGCTAATAGTTTGCGGTATTCTATTAATCCAGGTGCTACAAAGATATATCATGACTTGAAGCAACATTATTGGTGGATGAGGATAAAGAAAGAGATTGTTGGGTATGTTTCTAGGTGCTTGAATTGCTAATAGGTCAAGTATGATTATCAGAAATTGGATGATTTGCTTCAAAAGATTGATATATCGGAGTGGAAGTGAGAGAGAAATACTATAGACATTGTGGTAAGATTTACAAGAACCTGGAGAAAGTTTGATTCCATTTGGGTCATTGTGGATCGGTTGACTATGTCGTGGTATTTTATTCTGTTCATGGCTTCCTACACTTCGGAGTAATTGGCTAGGATCTATATCAAGGAGATTGTTTGCATGCATGGTGTACCTGTTTCTATCATCTCAGACTGCGACACTCAATTTAATTAGCACTTTTAGAGGGAGGTCTAGTGTGAGTTAGGTACACAAGTTGGGTTGAGCACTACATTTCACCCTCTGACAGACAGGTAGTCCGAGCGGACCAATCATATCTTGGAGGATATATTGAGGGCATGCACTATTTTTTTTGGAGGTCAGTGGGACCAGTTTCTACCTTTAGTGGAGTTCTCCTTAAAAAATAGTTATCAATCGAGTATCCAGATGGCATCGTATAAGTCCTTATATGGGAGGCGATATCATTCTCTGGTTGGTTAGTTCAAGCCCAGTGAAGATAGGTTATCGGGCACATACTTGGTTTGTGATGCCTTGAAGAAGGTGAAGTTGATTCAGGAGAGCCTTCATATAACACAGTCTAGGAAGAAGAGTTATACTGATAGGATAGTCCGTGATGTGGCATTTATTGAGGGTGAGAAGGTTCTTCTTCGAGTTTCGACTATGAAGAACATGATGAGGTTTGGGAAGAAGGGAAATTGAGAACATTTTTTATTTGTCCCTTCGAGGTGTTGGAGAGAGTTGCTGGGGTTACTTAAAGACTTGCCTTGCCTTCTAGTCTTTCGGGAGTTCATCCAGTGTTATATGGTTCTATGCTTCAGAAGTATTATGAAGATAAGTCACAAGTTCTGGATTTTAGCACAGTGCAGTAAGATGAGAATCTGGCTTATGAGAAAGATCATGTGGCTATTTTGAATAGGCAGGTTCAAAAATTGAGGTCGAAAGATATGGAGAGATCATCCTATCGAAGGAGGCGACTGGGATACTAAGCATGATATGCAGAGTAGATATCCTCGTCATTTTGGCACTCGATAATTTAACTATCCAGTCAGTCATTTTGTGTATTCGAGACCTATTTTCCCATTTGATTCTTCCTGTATTCTTAGTTGTTATTTTGTGACTTGCGAGATAGTTATTTTGGTTCCACGAAGATTTTGGAGTGAATTAGAATACTTAGTTCCTTTGTTGGAAGCTTAAGTTAAAGAGTTAACTTTTGTATAAATGACCTCGGATTAATGGATTGATGATTCCAGTAGGTTCATATGGTGATTTTGGACTTAGTCGTATGTTTTGAATTGGATTTGGAGCTTCTTAGGATATTTTGGCGCTATTTGCCAAAAGTTAGCAATTTGAAAGTTGGGAGAGTTCCAAAGTTTGACCAGGGGTAACTTTGGTTATATCAATATTCATATTTTAGTTTCAGAAGTTGGAATAGGTTCGTTTTGTTATTTGGGACTTGTGTTCCAGGTTTGGATGTTATTCAGATTGGTTAGGCTTTAATCAGACGCTTGGTTTGAAGTTTGAAGGTTCTTGAACTTAAGAGAAGTTCAATTTGAATTTTGGCCTTTGATTCATTGTTGTGATGTTATTGCATGTATTTGGAGGAATTGAATAGGTCAGAGTAGTATTTATAGACTTGTTAGCGTGATTGGACGGGGTCCCTAATGGCTCAGGGGAGTTTTGGATCACCTGGAGCATTGTTGAAAGTTGTAGAACTTGCTGGTGTGAGGTCCTTCTTCGCGATCACGAGGTTGGATCGCGATCGCGGAGGGCATTTTTGGTGCTAGGTAGGCTTGAGCTTCACGTTCGCGATAGGGGTGTCGCGTTCGCGTTTTTTGCAAAGAGGTGAGGTAGAGTGGGGATTTTCCATAGCTTGGCTTTCGTGTTCGCATGAGTGGACTCGCGTTCGTGTATGCAGGTGGAGCTTGCGCGTCGCATTCTTCGGGTGGAGGTCGAGTTCGTGAAGGATATTTTAGGCAATGCATTTATGTGCTTCACGAATGCAAGGAAGTGGCCGCATTCACGAAGTGTATTATTGTCAGACTTATAAGTGACATAATTTCAGGATTTTACCTATTCTCTCATATTTTGAACCCTAAACTTTGAGAGGTGGATGTTTCAGAGAGACTTTTTACTACTACAATGTAGTTAAGCAAATTTTACTTGGATTTAGCTTTATATATTTAATTCCATAGAATTCTACACTTAAAACTTAGAATTATAAAGGAAAATTTAAGGTTTTGTCAACAACTTAAAGAGTGAAAATTGGAAATTTGGGAGTAGATCTGGACTCGGTTTTGAAACCTAATCATATATTTGGACTCGTAGGGTTATGGGTAGTCGAGATTTAACCCTTGACTCGGAATTTGACCACATGGGCCCATGTTAATTTTTGTTGACTTTTGGGAATTTGATCAAAGGTTAAAACTTTATTATTTGGGATTATTTTTGATGGCTTTATTTGACATTATTGAGTTATTTTCGGCTAGATTCAAGCCGGTCAGAGGTAGTTTCTAAAGGAAAGGTGATTTTTGAGGGTTGATTTGGCTCATTTGAGGTAAGTATCTGGCCTAAACTTTTCTAATGGAATAACCCTTAGGATTAGACCTTATTTGTCTAATTGTAATGTATGTAAAGTTACGTGTGCGATATGACGAGCGTATATGCGGGTGCTATGTTTGAAAAATGACTGGATTAGATTCTAAGATTCTTCTATGCCTTAGTTTGATTGTGTGCTCTCTATTACACATGTGAAATCCTTTGTATGACTGCGTGAGCTTATCCTTTTATGATAGTGATCATGTTTTAGGATTATTATCTCCTAATTAACCAAGATGGAAATTTGTAAAATTATTACCAAATTGATTTACCCGCAGTCATATCTTATATCTTGAGCACTCGTTCACACTTTAATATTTTCATGTCCTTGTGCACCTTATTGATAAACTGTAATGTTATGTATCTTGATGATACACTGTTAACTTGAGTTATCATGATTCTGGTACATATGGAAATGTTGGGACGGATACTGCTATTATGATAATGTGTGGGTATAAGAGTGGCATTCATATTGAAGATATGAGGAGTATAAGGGTGGCGTTCATATTATTGATATGTAAAGCATAATGGTGGTATTCATATCAATGATATGTGGAGTATAAGGGAGGCATTCCTGTTGGTGATATGTGGAGTATAAGAGTGACATTCTTGTTTATGAACTGTGGAGTATATGGATGGCATTCCTAATTAAGAAAGTGATTTTTTTATGCTTTGTTATGCACTTTACATGATTTCACATTTCTTTTAACATGCTACTATATGCTATTGAATTGATAATTCTTTTGTCAAACATGATTACCTGTGATAAGCTGATAACTCGTGTTTTATTGAGTTGATAATGTTACATCTTGATGCATTCTTGTTGCCAGTTATTGATATATTACACATGATCTTTGACTAGTAAGTATCACATGGCTTGAACATTGTCACTACTTCATCAAGTTTAGTCTTGATACTTAATGAGCACATGGTGTCTTGTACTTATACGACACTTCTGTATTTTTTTGTGCAAATATAGGTGTTGGAGGTATCGGTCCTCAAGAGTGAGCTTTGACTGATTGGGAGAATTCAAGGTAGTACTGCATGGATGTCGCGGATCGTTGGAGTCCCCTTCTCTTATTTTCATATTGGTGTATTACTTTCTAACATTATTGTACTTATTCATACTCACTATGTATTCTGTTTAGAGTTTATGACTCGGTATCATCTGATTTTGGGAAGTTTGACTTATGTACCTATACTTTGACTTTGTTGGAGCTTTATTCCGTTGTTTATGTTAAATACAGACTTGTTATATCTTATTTCGATATTTTTTATTATTGTGTGATTGGCTTACCTAGTCTTAGAGGTTTGGTGACATCACCATCATTGCTGGAATTTTGGGCCATGACAGTGAATTTAATTATTTACTATAAAAAAAATTAAAATAGGTGTTGACTTGAGTTTCTATGTGGCAATTTAATTGAGGGATTGGCTGCCACAATGTAGGATCGTTAGGACTAGGGGTAATTCTGACAAGTTTGTTAACGGTAAGGGTTGATCTAGACAAAAAGTATAACCGGGGTAAATGTAAATAATATGCCATAGTAGAGGGACAAATAACCAAATTTCCTTTATGCTATACAAATCTTGTGAAAGTCAGCTTTTTGGATGTACAACTGTTGATGCTAGTGACAATTGTTGACTATTCACATACTCCCTCCGTTTTAATTAATGTGAACATTTTTTTTTAGTCCGTACTAAAAAGAATGACCCCTTTTCTCTTATTTGGAAACAATTTACCTGTATGCAACGATTTATAGCCATAAAAAATATGTGTGTCTCATTTTACACCACAAATTTAAAGACTTTTTTTTTAAACTGCGTGCTCAATCAAATAGGTTCATATAAATTGAAACGGAAGGATTATAATTTTATTTGACCCTCAAGAAGTGAACAGTGACTGGCTGACAGCAATTAACTTTTTCTATTAAAACTATGGTAATAAAAATATAAGTCGACAACAAAATGAGTGAATATATTCACAAGTTAAATAATCGGTTGATCATTAGGAAAGAATGATAGTGTTCCTATACAGACACTTGGGCAAGACGCATTCCAACATATTAGATAGTTTTAATTTCTGTTCAATAGTATAATATTTCTCCTAGTTCTTGTTTTCAAAGAAAGCTTGACAAGAGAATTAAAATAGGAAATTTCACCCCCTGTCACTTGGCTCAACAACCCATCAGAAAATAGCACACCTTTGAAGTCATTACCCAATATAGCCCAGGTTGTACATAACCAGAAAATTATTTTTCATCCGTTAGCCCACCCTTTTTTTGTCGTTCCCCTTCTTCTTCGTTCTTCTTCCTCTTCCTTCGTTCCCCTTTTTTTCTTCGTTCTTCTTCCTCTTCCCGTATCAGCCTTTGCACCAAAAAACTTTTCTACTATTATTATTCTCCTTCAATTCTTTTCGGGATTCCAATGGTTAACTAAGGATTTGAAAAATAAAAGTCACCATTACAAGTGGTTTGAAGATTCGATTTCAAAAATTGAATTTTCCGATTTGTTAGTTGTTTGGAATGGGTGTTATCCCAATTGATTGGAATCATCAAGATGAGTTCAATACTTAAATTTCAAGTGAATTGGAGTAGATTTAGGCTATATTTGAGTTCAGAGGATGCGCAAGGAAGAAGAAGAACAAGTGAAGTTCCATTGATAGGATTCATTTGTATAATAATGTATAATACTGTATAAATAGTGTATAATAGTGTAAAAACGTCACTTATACACTATCATATACAAGGTTGATACATTATTTACAGGTATTTGGTGAATTTCCCGCATTTTCTTCTTCTTCTTCTTCTCTATCTTCTTATACACCTATATACATAGTGTATCAAGAATATTTTTACTCTGTGATTATACATCTTTATACACTTTTATACAACTATATACATAATGTACCTCTTTGTATAAAAGTGTATAACATTGTATAAAAGTGTATAAGCATCTCTGACAATTTTTTTTTTTTTACGATTTTCACTTGCACTTCTTGTATAAAACTAGTCTAAATCTCCAGCAAATAACTTCAAACTTTGTATACAACCTAATTAGACTATTTCAGATAAGTTCAAACAATACCCACTCCAAATTTCTCACAAAATCATAATCAAAATTTAACAAGATTAGCATTAAAGGAGATGATATTTTAGATTTCTCGTGTCTGTTGTTGCGTTTTGTAGTTGTGATAGGTATGTATAAACCTGAAGATATAGAAAAAAATTAATTCAGTTAAGTATTGGTTATAAAAGAAGTCACGAATGTGTATTGACCGAGTGTCTCAATCAATGCTTACACTAAAAATGGGGAACTTGTTTTTATTTATCTAAAACCAATTTTCGAATGTTTACACAAAGTGTTACTATAGTTTGTAATGGGAAGGAAAATATAACAAGATACACAAACGTGAATTTGGCAGCAACAATATAAAAAGGCATACATCTGATGAGCATGCCTTATTGAAATTTGTCTATATGTTTGTAAACTTGTAACTGGGCTAAAAAAGTGCAAGATCAACTTATGGAGTGCATTATTCTGTAATTTTCTCATTAAAATACGATACCACTTGAATACCTGACGGCGTTAAACAATAATTGTCAAAATATATAAGGCTGAGCCAAGGACTTGGATCAAAATGGACTACCCAATCTTTGAATTGCATGTTGAAACATGTTTCATTGCATTTAGGTCGATTATCATCTCAAAAGCTTGTGAATAGTTAAAATTAGTAAAAGAATGAATCAATTTTCTGCGACTTATGATTCTTATTGAATTTAAATCCAATAAATTATTTGGACAATAATTTAAATGTACTAGTCCAGATAAATATCATGGTCAAATACAATTAGATTAATCGTATTAGTCCAATATATATGGATTAAATAATTAAGTTCGGATCCATTGGGTTAGACCACTTAATTGGGCTACAAAAATAATGAGTCCATTTCATTAGGCCCAAAATATTATCTTCCTAGAGGTCCAGTTTGGTGTCACACGTGAAATGACATGGCACGCCAAGTCACACGGAAGATCCAATAGGATCATGTCACGTGTCAAAATGACAAGGCATGGCAACCCAAATTAAAAGGCCAATAAAATCACGCCACATGTGCAAGTGACATATTCTGGCCAATCAAATGTGGCCTTGTCACGATTCAATCTGATTGGTCGGAAAGAGTTTGTTCTTATCATAACTCTTCTCTCCCACAACTATAAATAGGGGTCTTCATAACATAGAAAAGACACTAGAAGTTATAACAAGAAGCAAGAAGAACTCGTAGATCAAACGCTGCAAATTCCTCCGCAAGTATCAAGCTTCAAAAAATCAAATTCAACCTCAAGAACGAAGAACAAACCAAGTTCAAGATCAAGAACGAGTACAAATCAAGCTCAAGAACGAAGAACAAAATCAAGATTCAAGGAGTGTGAGTTCAAACCAAAGTTCGTGCTAGTTGAATTCGAGATCATTGTTCATGGCAACAACTGCATATTCATGATCAAGCTAAAAGGCTCTTGAATTTATTTACTATCGAAAAGAAGAATTAGAGGATTCATAGAGATTGTACACTCATATTATTTGAAATCAAATACTACGATTGTTGCAATATTTTTTATCTTGATTTTTTTTTTCGATGCAATTTATTGTCTACAATTCTGGCACGCCCAGTGGGACAATCTCTACCTCTCATCTCAACTTTTCAAATCACCAAATTTCAAGAACATTGAAATGGTTTCAAAGAAAATCAACTCCAGTTCAACTTCCACCAAGGCTGCTAATTCCAGGTTCTAAGCTGATGTGGAAAGCATCCTCGATGTTACTTTTGGAAGCTTTAGACCAGTTACGAGGAGCAAAGCAAGCTCTTTAGGACAATAAGCACCCCAAATGTCGTCCGCATCAATCCCTGTTGTCGGATATTCATCCTAAAATTAGCAAGATCTTCCACAAATGCACCCGAAGGAGGAAGCGATGTTGCTGAAAAGATCAAGAAAACTCTTGCTCTGCTTGACCTCTCCGAATCCAAGCACTCTGATGTGAAGGAAAATGATGATGCTTCAACTGATGGATCCTACCCACTTACATCACATAGCGTGAGCCTATCGAGGATCAATCTGTGTGAAAATCCATGCTACTCTGCATTGTCCACGACATCATGCAAGCCGTGGTGACAAACACTTCATTTGTGGAGGAGCAATTTTCTAACTTGACGGAAGCAATCACTGTCTTGATCAAGTGCATGGAAAATCAAGATGCTATAATCGACAAGCTAACAGATAAGGTGGGAATCTTGATGGAAGAAGAATCTAAACACGCACCTGGCAAGCTCCCAGAAGTTCCAGAGGGTGATTCTCCCCCAAGACAAGTAGCATCCGTTAAGGCTATCCCTGTCTCATCTGAAGGGATGATTCCAATCGATCAACTAAAGGAGTACATTGAAGGAACCATTAAGAACAAGTATGAAGTTGCTTCCAAGTCCTCCCTTACATTTGCAAAGTCATACACTACAAAGGTCGATATGTTGAAGATGCTTGTTGGCTATCAACCTCCAAAGTTTCAACAGTTTGATGGTAAAGGTAATCCAACGCAACATGTGGCGCACGTAGTTGAGACATGCAACAATGCTGGGACTTATGGAGATTACCTCGTCAATCAGTTTGTCCGCTCGCTAAAAGGAAATTCTTTTGACTGGTACACAGACCTTGAGGTTGGATATATTGATAGTCGGGATCAACTAGAGCAAGAGTTCCTCAATTGCTTTAATATCACAAGATGTATTGTGAGTATGATAGGACTTACAAATACTCGTCAACAAAATGGTGAACCAGTTATCGACTTTATCAGTCGTTGGAGGAATGCAAGACTCAACTGAAAAGAGAGGCTTAGTGAAACTTCTGGCATAGAGATGTGCATCCAAGGCATGTATTGGGGACTCTGCTACATCTTGCAAGGTATCAAGACTAGCACATTTGAAGAACATGCGACTCGTGCCCATGACATGGAGTTAAGCATGGCATCCACAGAAAAAGAAAAAAAAAGGCTACCTACCTATGAGCCTCGCAAAGGGAACGATAATAAAGAAGTCAGAAAATGGAGCAATTTTGCACCCAAGTCTGAAAACAAAGAAGCTATGAATGTCAACACATCACCTGTGAAGTTCACAGCGAAGGTGAGCAAGAATCAAAGTACGAAATCCACTTCTTTTCAAGATAAACCAAGTAGGAAGTTGACTCTAAAAGAAATACAAGAGAAGGAGTACCCATTTCTGGATCCTGATGTGCCAGCAATTTTTGAAGAACTCCTTGAGTTAAATCTCATTGAGCTTCCAAAGGTGAAGAGGCCAAATGAAGTTGGTAAAATGAATGACCCAAATTACTGTAAATACCATCGACTTGTGAGCCACCCTCTAGAGAAGATCTCTCCTCTGATGATGATTCGAAAAGAGTCAGAACAATCTCCTCATGCAAAACACCAATCTATGTGTCTTTGCTCCTCATCCTTTTTTACCTTTGTCAGTGAGGGTAAGCGGGCATACTTGCTTTCCCTTCTTCCAGGATCAAATGCGAAAATGAGACCTCCCTTTCGGTCCTATTTTATTTACCCACCTCTTTGGAAGCCGCGTTTACCACTCGAATTGGCCAGACCAAAAAGTCAAGTGGGTCAGAACTCCTATGAAGTTTGAAGTTAGAACCCAAGCTAGAGTCGTGGAAGAATAATTCTATAGGCAGAAATAAAGGCTTTCTTGGTTTCAGAATGGTTACAGGAAAACTCCATTTTTTCATGCTTCTATGGCAGCAAGAAGGGGAAGGATCCCTTTCTGGCTAATATCTGCTGGTCACGGGTCGAATTAGAGTAATTCAACTTGGAAGCTGAAATCCTACCTTTTCTTTATGCGTAAATCTGGTAAAAAAGCTCCCTTGAGGCTTTATAAAATTTCTTGAAAATCCGGGCATTTCGCTCCCTCCAAGTATTATATATGGTTTTCCAAAAAAAAGCAGTTTCGTAATAGAGCTAATGAGACCATGCCCCGGATAATGGTGCATCACCTACTCGGCCTCATCTTGCAAGGGCAAGGGGGATCCCCTGTCTAGGAGGGTATTCAGCAAGTGCTTCCAAATCTCCTCAACATAAGGGCAACGATTGATAGTTGAAACCTCTTTTTCATAGTCCCCCGAAATTTGTCTTCAAGGACAAAGAATTATGTGGTTTTAAAGAAAGTAAAGATGGAGAATTACTAGAGAAAAATAAAGTCGAAGTCGATCAACCTGATGATGTTGAAGGTTGGACGTTGGTACTCGTTGTAGGGGCCACAGAAAGAGCCCATAAAAAGAATCAATAGAACAACCAACAAGAAAAATGATGGTAAAAAGACCACGAAAACAGAATCCAGTTAGGCATTTGGGGAAATAAAAAGTGGAGGTGCACCACCCTCAAAAGCCACGACATCTAGTGACCTTGGAGGATTACTTGCCATGTTGGTTTCGCATGAAGATTTTCCGTGATGGTATTGAGGCCTCTTGTTGCAATGCTGATAAAGGGTAAGAAAAGAGTGATGAACTACCAGTGGCACCATCTCAAGATTAGCTCATCGAGTCTATCCCTCAAGAAGTTAACGCGTGCGAGGAAAAATTTACTTTCATAAATGACGACCTTATACTAGGTGACACTCTTCATAACCGCCTGTTGTACCTGGTTGGATATATGCGTGGTGAAAGGGTAAATCGAATTTTGGTTGATGGAGGATCCTCTGTGAACATCTTGCCAATTCACACTTTGAAATAACTTGGTATTTCCATGAACGAACTCTCAAAAAATCGTGTGATGATCCAAGGATTCAACCAAGGGGTGCAAAGAGCCATAGATGCGATCAGGTTGGGAATTACCATTGAAGATATGAAATCAAACACATGGCTTCATGTGACCGATGCAAAGATATCATATTACATCTTAATTGGAAGGCCTTGGATACATGAGAATAAATTAGTTCCATCTACCTACCATCAATGTTTAAAATACTACGAGGATGAAGTCGAGAAGAAGATAGTTGTTGATGATGATCCATTCACCGAGGCTGAGTCACACTTTGCCGATGCAAAGTTCTACTTGAAGAACCGCATTGTGAAGGAGCTAAAAGTTGATGGTGGAATGAAAATCAATAATGATGAGCCCACAACTAAAAGAGCTGAGGTGACTACTGGTAAAGTCAAAGCTGTTACAGAGGAGGTACAACCTAACGCGAATAAATCTTATAGAGGGGATATTGCGTCTTATGGAAAGAAAGTAATTCATGTGCTCTAATATGTCCCTAAAAGGAATAAAGATGAAGGTGAATCATCTAATCTCCAAACTAACATGCTAAATGAGTTAACTCTTTCGGTAAAACGAATTGCGGTAGTAAACTCGTCCTCTAAGCCACTTGCAGGGTTTGTGGCCAAAAATCGTTTGCAGAATGTGGAACTCACTAAAAAGCGAATGGATGAAGGTTTTCATCCTAACGCTTACAGGCTATTTGCAAAAGCTGGATAAAATCCCAATGAGCCGTCAAAGTTAGGGATTCTCCCATCAGAAGCTGCGATGAGGAAATCACGTGAAGGTTTGGGATACAAGCAACCATCACCAATGTGTATCTCCGTAAGAAGGGCGAGCAGCAATTATATCACGCTTCTAACAGGCCTTCTTTCTTTGATAGAATTGGAAAATCAACTATGAGAACTTCTGTATTTGAGATATTGGGTCCATTAAACAAGGGGGTAAGTTCCAGATAAATCATCGAAATACAAGAACACCCGGTTTGCCCAAAATTCAGAAGATCTCTAAGGATTTCCAAAGTCTTGTTCCTTCTAGAATGAATAGACAAAAAAAAGTCATGGTTTTGTATGATGAGGTACTGAAGGTGAATCCATACATTATGGTCTCCACTAAATAACGTGATGAAGACGAAAAAAGTGAGGGTTCTTCGTATCATGTTACTGTACAAGGCGAGAATGGTGTCCCATCTTCAATGGAGGATTTTCACCGTGTTATCACATATTATTCAATGATGGGAACCCTCAAGAAGATGAAGATGCAAAGGATGCTCCGCCTGAACTTGAAGAAGGGGTAAAAGCAAGAGTGGACACTTTGAGAAAAGTAAAACTTGGCACTGATGATGGGCCGAGGCCCACTTATCTAAGTGTTTTACAAGCAGTTGAAGAAAGCACTTATATGGAGTTACTCAAGGAGTTTAATATGTCTTTTCTTGGAGTTACAAAGAGATTCCTGGCTTAGACCCTAAAGTAGCAGTCCACCACCTTGCAGTCAAGAATGGCGCTCGTCATGTTAAGCAAGCTCAAAGGCGCATTAGGCCGGACTTGGTTCCCTTGATTGAAAGTGAAGTTAACAAACTCAACGAAGATGGTTTTATTCGTGAAGTTAAATACCTAACATAGGTTTCAAGTATTGTCCCTGTAAGGAAGGAAAATGGCCAGATTTGAGTGTGCGTTGACTTCGGGGATCTCAACAATGTGTGTCTGAAAGATGAATTCTCACTTCCTATTCCAGAGATGATGATCGATGCTACCACTGGTTATGAGGTAGTGTCTTTAATGGAAGGTTCTTCGGGATATAACCAAATTCGCATGGCACCAAAAGATGAAAAGCTTACAGCATTCCGTACCCCAAAGGGTATTTATTGCTACAAGGTAATGCCTTTTGGATTGAATAACACTGGTGCTACATACCAAAGAGCTATGCACGATATCTTTGATGACCTTCTCTATAAGAATGTCGAATTCTATGTTGACGACTTGGTGGTAAAATCAAGAAAGAAGAGAGACCACTTAAAGGACTTGAGAATGGTGTTTGAGTTTCTCCAGAGGTACCAACTTAGGATGAATCCATTGAAATGTGCCTTTGGAATTACTTCTGAAAAGTTCCCTGGTTTCATTTTCCAGCATCGAGGGATCGAAATTGATCAAGTCAAAGTAGATGCATTTTTGAAAATGCCTGAGCCTCGGGATATTTATGAATTAAAAAGTCTACAAGTAAAGCTAGCATACCTTAGGAGATTCATATCAAACCTAGCTAGGAGGTGCCAACCATTCAGTCGCCTCATGAAGATAGGCGTTCCTTTCAAGTGGGACCAAGCTTGTAGCATTGCCTTTGAAAGTATCAAAACTTACTTGATGAAGCCTCCAGTTTTGGCAGTCCCTATACTTGGAAAGCAGTTGATATTGTATATTTCAGCACAAGAAAGGTTTGTTGGAGTGTTGTTGGACCAAGAAAATAGTGAAGGGAAAGAAAACTCCCTTTACTACTTGAGCAGGATGATGACACCAAATGAGCTGAATTATTCCCCAATAGAAAAGCTATGTTTGGCGCTAGTCTTCTCAATACAAAACTTGAAGCACAACTTCCAAGCTCATGTCGTTCGTTTGTTTCTAAAGCAAATCCCATCAAGTTTGTGATGTCAAAACCTGTGTTTAAGGATTGACTAGCAAGGTGGTACCTCCAGTTTCAACAATTTGAAATTGTGTACATCCCTCATAAGGCTATAAAAGGACAAGCGTTAGAGGACTTCTTAGCAGATCACCCTATACCTGATGATTGGGAGCTAACTGACGAACTACCTGATGAGGACACAATGGTCATTGAAGTTCAACCTCCATGGAAGATTGATGGTGTTGCACATCGCGGAGGAGCTGGTGCTAGTGTAGTATTTGTCACTTCTCAAGGTGAAGTTCTGCCCGAATCTTTACGTTGACGCAACTCTGTTCTAACAACATTGCTAAGTATCAGCACTAATACTTGGGCTTGAAATGGCCGTCGAAATGAAACGGTTGCAATTGCAAGTCTTTGGTGACTCTTAGTTGGTGATAAACTAGATTTTAGGTAGTGACGAGGTCAAGAAGCCTGAACTACGCCCATATCATGATTATGCTAAAACATTAATGGGATGGGTCGGTGACGTGACTATTCAACATGTTCCAAGGAAAGAAAACAAGAAAGTTGATGCTTTAACAACCCTAGCTTCATCATTAACCCTGCATGATCAAGCGCAAGTTATTGTCTTCCTAAAATGGGTAATACCCCTTCCAAATAATGCCGAAGGTGAAGAAAATGAACTCAAGCATCTTGTCTCTATTTCTGAAGCTGAGAAAGAAGAATGGCAACAACCCATTATCGACTACTTAATCTATGGGATACTTCTAGAAAATCCGAGGAGAAGGACTGAAATCTGTCGTCGTGCACCTCACTTCCTTTAATACAAAGATACTCTATACAGAAGGTCATTCGAGAGAGTACTCTTGCGATTCTTAGGGGAAGAAGAAGCACTCCAAGCTTTGCAAGAGATACATTTTGGGGTATGTGGATCACACCAGTCTAGACCAAAGCTCCACTTCCATATAAAAAGTATGGGATATTATTGGCCAACGATGGTAAAAGATATTGCTTGGACTACGCTCGAAGATGCAAGGCTTGTCAATTCCATGCGAATTGTATTCATCAACCTCCTGAAGTGTTGCACCCGACTGTTGCATCCTAGCCATTTGACGCTTGGGGATCAGATGTTGTTGGACCATTGGCAAAGTCTTCTGGTGGCACCTATACATCTTGGTTGCAACTGACTACTTCTCAAAATGAGCTGAAGTTGTTGATCTTAAGGAAGTAAAGAAGGAAAATATTGCACGTTTCATCCGAGTAAACATAATCTATCACTTTAGCATTCCTTATTAAATAATAACGGATAATGGAAAGCCATTCGATAATAGGTTGATGAACAAAATTTGTGATCTCTTTGGCTTCAAGCAACGTAACTCTTTGATGTACAATGTTGCTGCCAATGGTCTAGCTGGGGCATTTAATAGAACTCTATGAAACTTGTTAAAGAAATTCGTCTCCAAATCCAAACAAGATTGGAATGACTGTATGGAAGAAGCTCTATGGGAATATAGGATGACTCACCGCACGCCAACACATACGACTTCTTATTTACTCGTTTATGGAGTCGACTTTGTCTTGCCACTCGAGCGTCAAATACCTTCATTATGACTGGCTATTCAAGAAGGGATCACTTATTAAGAAAATTCTCGACTTCGATTAGAAGAGTTGGAGGCTCTTGATGAGAAGAGGCTGGAAACTCAACAGAGTCTTGAATGTCATCAAGCTCGATTATCTCGCGCCTTCAATAAAAGAGTTTTCCCGAGATCCTTTCAAGTAGGAGATCAAGTCCTTTCCATAAGAAGACCCGTTATTATTTCCCATAAACCTGTAGGAAAGTTCGCTTCAAAATGGGATGGGCCATATGTCGTGCAAGAAGCTTATTCAAGTGGGGCTTACAAGCAGGTTGATGCAGATGGCATGAAAATCGGCCCTATCAATGGCAAGTTTTTTGAAGAAGTATTATCCTTAAAGTTGAAATGCTCCTTGATGCATGAGCCTAAATTGCATGTTCCTGCACTCCTGGCTTGCATGAGTCTAAACTGTGTACTACCCACAAAAAAAGTAAGTCCGCTTGGTTGAAAACCTCGAAATAGGTGGCCTAGGCAAAAATTAGGACATAAAAAAATAAAAATAAAATCACCCATTATAAGCAACGGTATGACTTGATCTTCTTCACTGAGGTACGTAGGCCGCTTAGAGTTTCATTCTGAGTTCAATCACATACGTTCAAAAGATACATAACCCCCCCAATCATTGTCTGAATGAAGTACGAAGGAGTGTAATTCATTCAATCAACACTTGAAAACGAGCTGAGATACCATTCTTCTGTTAAACTTTGGATCCCATTTTATTTAAAGGAGGAAAACCTCCATGGTAAATTGGTATCTTCAATGGTACGATTTTAGGAGAATGTCAAGTATTTGCGCTGAAATCTGGGGGTTCACTATGTCTTCATGTTCGCGAACTCTTTAAGTCTGTCGGTCTTCAAGTTCTTCGATCTTCAAGTCGAAATATTTAAGCCTCCAAGTCTTCAAGTTGAAGTCTTCAAGTTGAGTTCCTCAAACTCGCCGGTCTTCAAATGGAAGTATTTGATCCCTCAAAGTCTTCAGGTTGAAGCGTCAAAGTCCGCCGAATCTTCAAGTCCATCAAATCTTCAAGTTTGTCGGTCTTCAAGTTGAAGTCTGAAAGTCCGCCAAATCTTCAAAGGTTTCCAAGTGTTCATGTCGACATCGTCAAGTCCACGAAGTCTTCGAGTTGAAGCTTTAGAATTTTCCAATCTTAAGGTGGACGTATGAGACCCTTTGCACCTTAAGTTGTCCTATTAGTGGGTTTGTCCTTAAAAGGAAACTATAACCTTCCAATCTTAAGGTGGAAATATAAGTACTTTTGCACCTTAAGTTGGCCTCTTCGTGGGTTTTTCCTTAAAGGTAACTAAAACTTTACAATCTTAAGGTGGACATATGAGTCCCTTTGCACCTTAAATTGTCCTATTCGTGGGTTTTTCCTTAAAAGGAAAATATTTTTCCAATCTTAAGGTGAACATGTAAATATCTTGATAGTAATCTCTCCAATAGTCGAGGCACATTGAGAGTAATCTCTCTGATAGTCAGGCCACATTGAGAGTAATCTCTCCGATAGCTGGGGCACATTAAGAGTAATCTCTCCTACAGTCGGGCCACATTGAGAGTAATCTCTCTGATAGTCAGGACACACTGAGAGTAATTTCTCTGATAGTTGAGCCACATTAAGAATAATCTCTCTGATAGTCAGCGCAAATTGAGAGTAATCTCTCCGATAGTCGTGCCACATTGAGAGTAATCTCTCCGATAGTCGGGGCACATTGAGAGTAATCTCTCCAATAGATGAGCCACACTGAGAGTAATATCTCCAATAGTCGGGGCACATTGAGAGTAATCTCTCCGATAGTGGGGGCACATTAAGAGTACTCTCTTTGATAGTCGAGCTACATTGAGAGTAATCTCTCTGATATTCGGGAAAGGATGAGTACTCATCCCGTCACACCCTAATACTTCCTTCTTCATACGCGGATAATCTTATTAAACAAGAGCATATCCTTGCTCGATTCGTCGGGCTATAACCAAATTTGCATGGTACCAAAAGATGAAGAGCTTACGGCATTTTGCACCCTAAAAGGTATTTATTGCTACAAAGTAATGCCTTTTGTCTTGAAGAACGCTTGTGCTACTTACCAAAGAGCTATGCAGGATATCATTGATGACGTTCTACACAAGAATGTCAAATTCTATGTTGACGACTTGGTGGTAAAATCAAGAAAGAAGAGCGACCACTTGAATGGATTAAGAATGGTGTTTGAGTTGCTCCAGAGGTACCAAATTAGGATGAATCCATTGATTCCATGAAGTCTTCGAGTTGAAGCTTTATAATTTTCCAATCTTAAGGTGGATGTATGAGTCCCTTTGCACCTTAAGTTGTCCTCTTCATAGGTTTGTCCTTAAAAGGAAACTATAACTTTCCCATCTTAAAGTGGACATATTAGTCCCTTTTCACCTTAAGTTGGCCTCTTCGTGGGTTTGTCCTTAAAGGGAAATAAAACTTTCCAATATTAAGGTGGACATATGAGTCTGTTTGCACCTTATGTTGGCCTCTTTGTGGGTTTGTCCTTAAAAGAAAGCTATATTTTCCAATCTTAGGGTGGACATGTAAGTATCTGGAGAGTAATCCCTCCAATATTCAGGGCATATTGAGAGTAATATCTCTGATAGTCGGGCCACATTGAGAGTAATCTCTTCGATAGTCAGGCCATATTGGGAGTAATCTCTCCGATAGGCGAACCACATTAAGAGTAGTCTTTCCGATAGTCGGGGCATATTGAGAGTAATCTCTCCGATAGTCGGGCCATATTAAGATTAATCCCTCTGATAGTCGGGGCACATTGAGAGTAATCACTCTGATAGTCAATCTACATTGAGAGTAATCTCTCCGATAGTCGGGGCACAGTGAGAGTAATCTCTCCGCTAGTGGGGCCACATTGAGAGTAATCTCTTCGATAGTCAGGGCAAACTGAGAGTAATATCTCTGATAGACGAGCCACATTCAAAGTAATCTCTATGATAGTTGGGACACATTGAGAGTAGTCTCTCCGATAGTCGAGCCACATTGAGAGTAATCTCTCCGATAGTCGAGGCAGATTGAGAGTAATCTCTCCGATAGTCGGGCCATATTGAGAGTAATCTCTTCGATAGTCGGGGCACATTGAGAGTAATCTCTCCGATAATTGAGCCACATTGAGAGTAATATCTCTGATAGTCGGGGCACGTTGAGAGTAATCTCTCTGATAGTCAGGCCATATTGAGAGTAATCTCTTTGATAGTCGGGGCACATTGAGAGTGATCTCTCCGATAGTCGGGGCACATTGAGAGTAATCTCTCTGATAGTCGAGCCACATCGAGAGTAATCTCGATTGGACTACCAAAAAATAAAAAAATATGAAGGAAAACGTAGGGAAAAAAAACTACCTTCACTGGTACTCTTTGCTCTGTGATTGTCAAAGGGAACAACAAATTTGTGCTTACAAGTTGAATAGCATGCTTCTATTTATATAGATGCCAACGAGTATACGGAATAGGTGCTCCTTGATGTGGGATTAACTGGAAAGGCGACCAAAAACTGGTTTCCATCATGAATTAGGATGCTGTAATTGGATTCATACTCAAACTAGGAAAATGCTAGTCGTGCGTAATGATCGTATTTTACCGATGCTTGTTAAAGAATGACAGGCCTGTTTCAAAACATATTCGGAAGCTAAGTGTGGCAAATTGCTTATTTTTTTACCTTATTGGAGACACTAATGATAAATGCTTTCATCATTTCATTTGTATTTCACTTGAGAATTGGGAAATTGGAAAAGGTGAAGAACATTATCTTTAGTTAAATTGTCTTTATTTTCATGATATTCACAATAGATTTTGAATTTACATGGGCATGTGTGATCCTTAATTCAACGGTTTGGAAAGCTTTTCCGACTTTGCACTTGCAAAAAATAAGATTGAAAATTGATAGGTTTCATTTGTATGATAAGAAACTTGCAATTTGTTCAAGCGTGTAGGCGTAGATACTTCAAGCCTCGTCTTTTAAAGTTGATAAGTTGATATTTTGTCAAGTCTTGAAGTAAGAGCATCTGTAGAGATATAAAATTTATTGAATTTAAATTCAATAAATTATTTGGACTATACGTTAAATGTACTAGTCCAAATAAATATCATGGTCCAATATAATTAGATTAATCGTATTAGTCCAATATATACGGACAAATAATTAAGTCTGGATCCATTGGACTAGACCACTTAATTGGGCTACAAAAATAATGAGTCCATTCCATTAGGCCCAACATATTATCTTCCTAGAGGCCCAATTTGGTGCCACACGTGAAATGACGTGGCACGCCAAGTCAAACGAAAGATCCAATAGGATCATTCCACGTGTCAAAATGGCGAGGCATGGCAAGCCAAATAAAAAGGCCAATGAAATCGCACCACATGTGCAAGTGACATGTTCTGGCCAATCAAATGTGGACTTGTCACGCTTTAATCTAACTAATCAGAAAGAGTTTGTTCTTATCATAACTCTTCCCTCCCACAACTGTAAATAGGGGTCTTCATAACTCAGAAAAGACACCAGAAGTTATAACAAGAAGCAAGAGAGAGCTCGTGGATCAAACACTGCAAATTCCTCCGCAAGTTTCAAGCTTCAAACAATCAATTTCAAGCTCAAGAATGAATAAAAAACCAAGTTCAAGCTCAAGAACGAAGTAAAAATCAAGCTCAATCTCAAGAACGAAGAACAAATCAAGATTTAAGGAGTACGAGTTCAAATCAAAGTGCGTGCTAGTTGAATTCGAGATCATCGTTCGTGGAAACAACTACATATTCAAGATCAAGCTCAAATTCCATTGAATTTATTTACTATTGAAATGAAGAATCAGAGGATTCATAGAGATTGTACACGCATATTATTTGTGATGTTTTATACTTCAATACCACACAAGGGTGATATGTATGGTGTCTAATTTTTCGTGTGCACATATTATAGAAGGACCTGGTTCTTCTATGTGTTTTAATTACTACTGTTGCGGAATAATAAATACAGAAAGTAAAGAACACAAGTATTTTACGTGGAAAACACCCGGCTCAAAAGGTGAAAAAAATCACGACCTACTACCTGGTAGGATTTTCTCCAAACACTTCACTACAATTCTGAGCCAACTACAAAGTTTACAAACTCTTGCAAACCTAAGGATTAACTCTAACCCTTATAGCAACACGCCACAAGCTGTTGCGACTATGTCAAGTTAACTCTAACTTGAAAGATACAACTCAGGTACCTAGTATAATTTGCTTCTAAGAAATGTGAAAGGTACAACTCAAAACGCCTACTCCACTTTGAACTAGAAATAAAGAAGAACACATAAAACTCTTTATGGAGCTGGTTATTCAATCTGGTTCGTGTAGCTTCATGATCGCACTCTTAAATGTCACAGGAATTGCTCACAAAATGCCTTGCTATTTTTCTCTCAATTCGTGCTTAACTTTAGTATGTGTGAAACCTATAAAAAATAACAACACTTATATTTATAGAGTTAATAAATAAAGATTAACTAGAATTCTGATGCTACTCTTCCTTGGTGGAAGAGTTCTAGTTGATTTCAACTTCTAACTCCTTCCCTATCTTGGATAGTTTTCTCTTTGATTAAGGAGTCCTTCTCCTTATCAATTATGCAACCTTTTCGATCAGGAGATATCAAGTATACCAAGTTAAGCTTTTCTCTTTCACGTTCATGTAACTTCTGCCCATTTCTATGCACACGGGATGGACCTGGAGGGATGGACCTGGTTCATGCTTGAGTTTCTTTGTCAGTCTTCAAAACTAACCTTTACTTGGCCCAACAAATCCCTTTTTTTATGATAACAAACTCTGTGCTTTTCATAAGCTTAGTCCCTGTTTTAACTCAGCTCAACATCAACACAATTTTATAAATATTTTTCCTTTTTATCACTTATCATCAAGGACCAGGTACATTAGGTTATAAACATCACTTGTTCAAAGCTAAAAAAAACACTTGTTTAAAAAACAGCGTATTTATTTTCTCCCTTTTGGAATCATCAAAAAGTTGCATAAAAATGTGAGATAAACTAGATTTTAAAGATTACTCATGGCCACTGGGGCTACTTCAAATGCAATCATGGATTAATCATCATAGATCAAGCTAAGAATTTTAACCATCAAAGAAATATAAACAAACAATTAGAGAAAAATACAGTGAATTTCATTGATGATTGATAAGATTCTACCACAAAGCATAAGAAGAAATAAAAATACTGGAAACATGAGCAAAAGAAACAAAAAGTCCCGAACTGGGTCACTGGCTAATCTACACTAGGCTAGGAGGCTTAAGGCTAGCAAGGTCCAGGTGCTTGGTTTTTGGCTTGGAGGAGTTTTAACATATCTTGAAGAATGCCGTCATTCTTCTCATTTTCTCTTGCCAGCTCAGTTCTGAGAGCATCTCTCTCAGTCTCCACCTCTGCCAACCTCTTTTTCAGCCTCTCAACCTCAGCATCCTTAGCCCCACTTTCTAGCACCAAGGCTCTGACCTTGCTATTCACTGGTTTCTTCTTGGATGAACCAGGTTCTTTAAGAGTGGCATTGACTTCATAATCGCAAGCAAGCAGAGTACTAACCCTAAAATGATCCTTACTTGTACTAATCTCCCACTTCTTCATAGGTACCTTGAAATGTGCAAGTATAATTGTGAGAATGAATACAGAAGGAATGATATGAGTTTTGGTCCCATTTATAACCCTATCAGTATGTCCGCGAGGGTTTCCTGTTCGGATGGAACAGGTTCATCTATATTTTTTCCAAGTTGAACCAACCCCTCAGCAGCTTCGCCGGACCTACTTCCCCCTGTTTTGCTCACTCTCTTCTATTTTAGTAAATTCCTCTCCCCAAACAACCATTTCCCCAGTTTCTTTTGTCAGACCATCAGAAGTGGGTGAAGAATCAGCCATTCTTGTACCCTTTCCCCTCACAGTACTCCTAGAACCCTTGCTCTCTTTTTATTTTCCCTTTTTATTTTTACCACCAACTTCTTCAGATTATGTAGTCTCAACACCTACTATAGATCTTACTAGTACAAATCTATTCTCCAAATTTGCAGCAACTTCAGAAATTGTCTCGGGAATAACTTTAGAATCAGAAGATACATGTTCAATTTTGGAATACCTACTTTCTTCCCTCTTAGTAGCAGACTTAAATGAATCTTCAGATTTCTGGGATTCTTCTCCCTACCTGATTTCAATTGCCTTTTTATTTTCTTGATTTGTTATCCTTCAGCGACAATCTTACGGGCCCTAATCTTTACCCTACATTTCTTAGAGATTGGTGTGGTTGAAGGAGTGGTAGAAGGTGTGGAAGTGGTTTCCTATGGTGGTGATGAAGGATTTTCAGAGGTGTTCGACATATCTGGGTTATGGTATGAAAGAGAAGAGAATTAGATTGTGTTTGGAAGATGGAAGAAGAATGAGAGTTTTTTGACGGCTTGAGAGAGATGAAGTAAGGAATACACTAAAGCTGATCAATATACAGAGGAATAATTGATGGGGTAACTATAGCTTTTCAGACTCTTACAAGTCTAATCAAACTAAAATTCAGTTTTGAAGAGACGTTGGAGTGTATCCCTAGAATTTAGGCACTTCAATTCGGTTGAGACTCTTTTGAACAGAACTGGTTCACTTTTAAGGGATAAGTCCAAAAGGAGTTTGGAATTAGGTAGGACTCTGCTAATGATCCAAATATAATTATCTCAAATTATGCGGAGTGTAGAAAACATACCTATTTATCTTGATGAACCAGGTTCTTCACTGAAAATTCTCTTGTGTAAGTCTAAATTTGACAAAATAAAGAAAATATCATTAGATATTAATGAGTCATTTTAGCACATGGAACAGGAGTATACTGTTGAAAGTATGATACTGGGCAAGATTTAATCTAATTATATACAAAATTTACAGACTTTCTAACCAAAAAAAAAAAATCTCAAATAAATTTTTCATTTTTTCCGTTTAACTTTGAACTGGTCCTTTTAGGTGATCTTAATCATCCCTAATTCTAAGTTGTTCCTCTCAAAGTGATCTCTACTTAAGGCTTTTGTTCTGAAGACCCATTTTGTGCCAATTACTGATATGTCCTTGGGTCTTGGTACTAAATGTCAAACTCGACTCTTTTCGAATTGGTTGAGTTCATCTTGCATTGCATTTACCCAATCTACATCTTGCAAAGCCTCAACAATATTTCTAGGTTTAATAGGAGATAAGAAAGCATCAAAATCACAAAGATTATTTAATAAAGATCTAGTTTTGATTCCAGAGGTTGGGTCAGTGATTATATTCTCAATGGGATGAGAACTTTGATACTTGTAAGATTTCACAACAGACTGGTTTCCCATTGATATTCTTTCAATGAATTGTTACTGTGGAACAGGTTTATGTACAGGTTCCATCGAGGTTTGAGATTTAGTTCCTCCTTGTTTAGTTCCCCCTGTCAGGTTGCCCTGAGTAGAAGAATCTGTTCAATCACATGTTCCTTCTCCTGGTGCATCTTCAGTCTGTGCTGTGATTTCATTTAAATTTCTTACCTACCTAATTGCTTCATCTTCATGTTCCTGTCTCTCAGAAAGAATGTTAGTTTCATCAAAAACTACATGTACACTTTCTTCTACACATATAGTTCTTTTGTTATAGATCTTATAAGCTTTACTATGTGAAGAATATCCCAAGAATACTCCCTCATCACTTCTGGGATCATACTTACCTAGGGAGTCTTTTCCATTATTGTGCACAAAGCACTTGCATCCAAATGCCCTAAGATGGATATATTGGGCTCTATCCCCTTAAGTAACTCATAGGGAGTCTTCTCAACAAGAGGTCTGGTTATGCACCTATTATGATGTAACATGCAGTGCTCACAGCTTCTGCCCAGAAACTATGAGGCAGTTTACTAGAAAAAAGCATAGTCCCAGACGTTTCTTCCAATGTCCTATTCTTTATTTCAACTACACCATTTTGTTGTGGAGTCCTAGGTGCAGAAAGTTTATGATTTATGCCATGCACATCAAAAAATTTAGCAAATTTAGCATTTTCAAATTCAGTACCATGATCAGACCTAATTGATGCAAGTTGATTACCTAGTTGTTTTTGAGTTTTTCTAACAAAGGAAGTGAACATGTCGAATGCTTCATTTTTAGATGTCAGAAAAGCGTCCAAGTAAACCTAGAGTAATCATCAGCAAGCACCATAACATATATCATACCACATCTGCTCAAAGTTCTCATTTGTCCACGAAGATCCATATGGACCAGTTCCATCGTTATGGTGGTACTTACCATTTTCTTTCTTTTGAAAGAGAGTCTTATCGTCTTCCCCCTTGCACAAGCCTCACAAACTTTGTCTTCCCTGAACTTAATGTTAGGCAGTCCTATCACCAAGTCCTTGGAGACTAGTTTATTGAGTTGACTTAGACTGGCATGTCCAAGTCTTTTCTTCCAAAGGAGGGTATAATTATCCAACACACTTAAGCAAGTAAGTTCATTTTCTGAAAGTGTGGACAGATCTACAGTGTAAATATTGTTTACTTTTTTCCCTGCAAAACAATCTTGTCAGTGGTAAGATTTATCACAAAAGATTTGGTAGTGGTGAATGCTACCAAGTTACCTCTATCAAACAATTGTGATACACTGATTAGGCTGTATTTTAGGACATCTATCAAGTATACATTCTCAATAGGGTGAGAATCAGTCTTACCTGCCTTTCCAACCCCAATGATCTCACCCTTCTTCCCATTTCCAAAGGAGACATTACCTCCTTTGAGGTCCTCAAGTGAAATGAACCGGTTCTTGCTACCTGTCATATGCTTTGAGCAGCCACTATCCGTGCATCATATTTGGCTGCTCCCCTTCACTTGGACCCGCAAAAGGAAATCAGGGGTTAGTCTTAGGAATCCAAACTAGTTTGAGTCTCTTTCAATAGGCAAAGGGTGAATCAAATTCTTTTTGGCCCATCCTGGTAGCCTATATGAAAAAATATTTTGTTCTTTTGACTAGCCTTTTCTTTTGCATTACATTCACTTTTATAGTGACCAGTCTTATGATAGTGTGTGCAAATTCTGTTCTCATGAAGTGTGAGGTACTTTCTTTCGGTATCCCACTTAGGTGCAGGGGTCCCGTAGCCAAGTCCTCTCTTATTGCTACTATGGTGTTCATGTAGCCGTGAAATTGCATCGGAGGACCTATTCAATTTACAGGTTCTGTCTAGCTCGTGCTTAACCTTGCTTAGATCCTCCTTAAGGACTCTTATCTTCTCATTTATTTTGTACAACTTGTCTTTCATTTTTCCTAGGTTTTCTTCTAATGTGAGTTGTGTGTGATCAACTTTATTTTTACCTATTCCTAATTTCAGTTTTAGATTTTCAGATCTTAGCTCTAGGACAGTGGTGTCAAGTTCATGAACCTGGTTCTTTAACTCATCATTTTTACTATCACTTTCACTAGCCCTACGTTCCAGATTTTTGCACTTAGCTTTCAAAATCACACAATCCTTAGACAGTTGTTTCTTTTCATTGTTTAGATCCTCAGATTCATCAATGAAATTCAGGAGTAACTCAGATAGCCTTTCTTTAGACAAAAATTTAATTTTTTCTTTGAGATGAATTATACTTACCTTAGATTCCTCATCAGATTCTCCAATTTCCATAAGTGCTTGTTCATCTCCATCTTCATCTTATGAATCTTCATCTGAGTTTTCTCCCCAGGCAGAAACCATAGCCTTTGTTGATTCTTTTTTCTTCTTGGATTGAACCTTTCCTTCTTCATGTTCCTTCGTTCATCTCTTTCCTTCTTCCTTCAATTTCCCATTGAGGGCGGTTTTTGATGTGGTGATCAGTCTTGCCACACTTGTAACACCCCTCATTGGTTTGTTTTTCAGGAACCCTTGGTTTGTTGTAGCTTCCACTTCTTGAAGGACCATTTCCTCTCATTAGGTACTTCTTGAAGTCCTTTGTGATCATACCCATTTCGTCTTCTTCTAGATCAAATCCTTCAGTGATTCTGAGTGCCACGCTCCTTTCCTTCTTGAGTACATCCATCTTCTTGGTTTTCCTTTTGTTGTAGTTCTTCTTGTCATGAACATGTTCCTTCTTTCTGTTCCTTCTTTCATATTTCTCATTTTTCCACTCGACTTTCCACATAGGACAGTTCTTGATCATGTGTTTATTTTTACCACATTTGAAGCATCCATCAGTCATCTACAAGTGATCTTTTCTCCTCTCCTTTCACAAAGGATAATAGTGATCATTGAATAGTGGTGGCCTAGTGGTGGATTGCTCTTTACAGTTTTCAAGTAGTGCACTCATCTTGATCTTTTTCTAAGGTGTTAGCTTCATCAAGGATAACCCGCTGTGATACCAATTGAAGTTTCATACTTCAATACCACACAAGAGGGGGGTGATTTGTGTGGTGTCTAATTTTTCGCGTGCACAGATTATAGAAGGACCTGATTCTTCTATGTGTTCCAACTACTACTGTTGCGGAATAATAAATACAAAAAGTAAAGAACACAAGTATTTTACATGGAAAATACCCGGCTCAAAAGATGAAAAAACCCACGACCTACTACCCAATAGGATTTTCTCCAAACACTTCACTACAACTGTGAGCCAACAACAAAGTTTACAAACTCTTGCAAACCTAAGGATTAACTCTAACCCTTATAGCAACACGCCACAAGCTGTTGCGACTACGTCAAGTTAACTCTAACTTGAAAGATACAACTCAGGTACCTAGTACAATTTGCTTCTAAGAAAGCTGAAAGGTACAACTCAAAACGCCTACTACACTTTGAACTAGAAATAAAGGACACATAAAACTCTTGATGGAGCTGGTTCTTCAATCTGGTTCGTGTAGCACTCATGTCACAGGAATTGCTCACAAAATGCCTTGCTATTTTGCTCTCAGTTCGTGCTTAACTTATGTGCGCATCACCTATAAAAGAGAACAACACTGATATTTATTGAGTTAGTAAATAAAGATTAACTAAATTCTGATGCTACTCTTCCTTAGTGGAAGATTTCTAGTTGATTTCAACTTCTAACTCCTTCCCTATCTTGGATATTGTTCTCTTTGATTAAGGAGTCCTTCTCCTTATCAATTATACAACATTTTCGATCAAGAGATATCAAGTATACCAAGTTAAGCTTATCTCCTTCACGGCATGTAACTTCTGCCCATTTCTATGCACATAGGATGGACCTGGAGGGATGGACCTGGTTCATGCTTAAGTTCCTTTGTCAGTCTTCAAAACTAACCTTTACTTGGGCCAACAATTTGAAATCAAATACTACGATTGTTACATTATTTTCAGTCTTGATTTTATTTTCTCGACGCAATTTATTGTCTACGATTCTCAAGCTAATAATTAGATACAGTATTATGTTTCATCCTTTCCAATTTAAAGCATATCATCTACAACTGAAATTGTCATGATCTAAAAATGAAATGAACCTCATATTTGTTTCAATTGACCCCTCGCGAACGTGGAGCGACATTTTGCAGTATGGTATACAGGTCCAAATAAATAATGAACAGATTGATTACGATGAAATTTCTTGGCTGTTGCTCTTAACATACATATCATCTACGTACGCAGTGACATCTTCTTGGATGGGAAAATTCTAGTTTATAACTTACGCCAGCATGATCCAGAAAAATCGGTTGCAACAAATATTTGTACATGAATTGAGTTTAACTTATACCGACCACCAGTGTATGTAGCATAAGTTTTTCAGCAAAAAAGTATTATAATTGACAGATGGAGTTATTCTTATACTAAATGACATAATAACTTCAGTTTGAAAAGATTAACCTACTGAAGCTATCAATTGATTGTTGCATAGTTATTGAGTAACTTTACTCTGTGGACTTTGATGTTCCTATTATTAGAGTTAATACAATTGTAATTTATCTTCTGGCAAAAAAACGATATCAAGTTCAGTCGAATAATATAAAAGGAATATGATCCTATTTGATTAAAAAAAACTCTGGAACATACAGTTTTGTTTACCCTAAAATCGGATAATTAAATTTGAATGTGGTTTTAAGGATACGTGATTTCGCTTGGCACAAATTGAGAAGTATGTAAATTGATATTAGAATTGACTGTAAAGAAGAATAAAGCAAATCAAAGGGGATATGCAGTTTTGGCTCTCGAGCAAATAAATATGCTACTGCAGAGTATTGAAAGCTTAAAAGAGAAAATGTAATATATTGCTTTGTACTACGTGAACGTAATGATTACAAAATGATTAGAAACCTCTTTATATACTAGAGGAGTTCTACTTATGGTACAATTCTAAATACAGTAAGAAATCCAATGACTGGCTGATTAACCGGTCTTGACTTGATACGTGCCGAGATTTCTGCCGTGATCCTCGCTCGATCTCGGATATTTCAGCTTACCTTTACTTACCAGGTAAACCTTCTTCCATCTCACTCGATCTCCGTTCCTCTTGGTCTGAATCTTGATTGTTCATCGCCCTTGACCGGTCCTCGAGTTAAGGGTCCAGCAACCTAACTTCTCATTGAGGCTCGATATAATACGAGGCCGAACCGTGATCTATCATGAACCAACCTCGATTAGTCACAATAAAGGGCAAGCCCGATCTGACCGTATACAAGTTTATCCATGTCTTGAAAAACTATGCATTAAGGGACACTCAATTGAGCCATATGACTCACTGATGCTCATTTCCACTGTAAAAATTTTGTGTGAATTTGGATATGCTGAATTTTGTCATGAAGTGTGTAAAGCTATGGTTGAAATATTTAGGCATTGTTTGAACCCTGGGATATTCACTTTTTAGGAAAAACTTTGCCGAAATTTGATTAAGATTAGTAGGGTTGCTTGTCACAAACTTCCTAGTTCGGATTGTGTGTTTTGCATCGAAGTGTCAAACTGTGTTATCAGTATATGGAAAATGAGAAGGGCTTTTCATAATCAATTCTAAATACGTCTGAAAACCAGCATGGCATATTCATATTCGTTAAACTGCCTCTACAAAATGCACTCAATAGTGTGACAGACAATAGAAAAGGAGAACCATGAGGTCTTAAATTTTAATTCCAACGCAATAACTGTTTCTGCCTACGCCTTACTGGGAAGAGGTACCCGACATTTGTGCTAGTGAAAGGTAACAAGGTACGCTGTGAAATAATCGAGCAAGCTGGCCTCAAAACCATCTCACTTAAAAAAAATTAAAAAGGAAAAATTGTTCCTCTTTCAATCATATAGTATAACAGAACACCGTTTTTTTGCTAACTTGCATCTTCTTTTTACCATCCAGGTAAAGGAGAATGAAAATCAACAAACAAAAAGATTCCAAATTTCAATATTCTGATTGGAAAGGAAAACTTCATCTCATCCCTCACCCCCAAAGCTGTGTTTTTACCACAAGACACCAATCCTTCATGTTCAACCTTTGATTCCTCATAAACATAATATGACAAATTGAAACTTACCTCACTGTGACAAGCAAATGAAGAAAAATTTGCTGTATTTTCTTTGGGGGACAGGGGTGGGGGAGAGAGCAACTCCAGTCACTATTTTTGCAAACCTCTTACAGATGGAGAGACACGGATACATCTTCACTCGAGTAGGATGCACATTTTTGCCAACGCTCTGGTATATGTTTACTCAGCAGGCCAATGATGCAAAGAACACCTCGGACAAAAGAAAAAGAACACAGTAATAATTCTCACTGTCCAGTATTGCGGGTTTGCAGCCTCTTCCTCTCCAATACAAGCTGAATGGAAAAAGCAGAATGAATGAAATCAACTAACCACAAAAATAGGATTAGTCTCCAGTAAATTTTCTTTGATCAGAGAGTAAACAAGTATCTTACCACTTTCCGCACTCTTTCATTAGCAGCCGGAGTGCCTCCAGTAACAGATTCAGGAAGATATGGACTGCTAACACGCACCTCATTCATCACAACGATCACGGTCTTGTCCCAGCGCACAGGCAACCTGGTTACATGAACAATGACATCAAAATGCACAGAAGATATCGTAATGTCACCAGAACTGGTATCCTGGACATAAAAAGCTAGACTGGTACTGCGATCAAAATTTGCATAGGACACTAGATAAGCCAGCCCTGATGGAGATTGATCAGAAAGCACCTATTCTGGCTGCTCATTTGTACATGCATATTGTTTGACGTCAGTTATACATGCTTTTTCTTGATAAGTGCCTCATTTATACATGCTTATCGTCATACATACCTACTCTATATCGTTTCAAAAGAATAGAAATTGTAAATGAGATTCCAAATATTAACCAGACAAGGAAAGAAATCCAAAAAACTATACAATTAACTCGTAGGATGAATAATCCTATGCTCTATGAGTTGCTACAATCTATATGAAACCTATTCAACTGTTTTCCTTGCATCAGATTAAGCATCCATATATATCTCTCATCTTTGGTTGGTGGACTTCCATTAATAAAATTTAAGGGGCCGATAGCCAATCAGCAAGCATATAACACCCAGAAGCTTTAAATTAGCCACTAAAACTCCAGTTGAAATTATCATTAGAATCTAAAATGAACACGTCTAAATGACAAGAACCAAAATGAATCAACAATCATATTAATCTTCAGCCAAATAATATCTCAACTTTCTTCTCTATCAAAAAAAATCTCTTTCTTTCTTAATTTGTCATGGAATATTCTACAGGCCATTTAACCAAGTTAGAGTACCGAGCCAGAAATTAATGCCTACGCTAAAACTCACACCTAGAAACCACCTAGTGAACAAACTCAAACTACATCAGCCAACATACATGGGAAAATGTTTGGTGCAACAACTTCTTCGCCCCAGCTAGAACTACACACTGGGGGGTTGCCCGAGTAAATATCCAATGTAAGCTCTCTTCATCACCCAAAAAGAAGAAGTAGGAGGAACCAATCCAATGAAGGCTTACCTAAGTCATTGTAGTTGTGAGGCCCGCTCTGATACCATAATCTCAAACAGTAAACTAACTAGTGCTAGAGTGCAACCAATGTAATGGGTTTAAGTCATGGGCTAATTTAGACCTAAATCTTGTTAGGTCCAATATACTTAACCTAGTTAACATGCTCACTAAATACTATCTTACAAGGAGCTCAAACTTCCCCTTCATTACCAATGACAGACATTATAAAGTCAGAATTTCTTTCATATTAGCTTTTTGAGCGTTCTTCATATGTAATTGCATTGATACTGTTATGCGAAGGGCGACGTAAGGCTAAGCAATTGATGTCAATGCAGTTGTTGTCCGCCAACTGAGGTCCCCTCCGTACGCTAGACGAGATTGTCAGTGCCGTACAGGAAAACCAATGTCAAGAGCAATTGAAAGAACAGAAATGAGAATTGAAAGAAAGCTTGATTGCATTAATGAAAGCTATTACAAAAAGACAACGTCGTGTCGAGGGGGAGAGACACTAGTATAGAGAATTACTTGCTTGCTAGAAAGTTTGATTGCTTGATCCCCTAATAGTGCTTAAACAAAATAAACCAAAGTTTCTAGACTAGACCAAACTAAGCTAGAGAAATATAATGTAAGTACATGGAATAAAACTACTTTATATTTACAATGAAAGGGACTTAATTTTCTACAAGGTAAAAATAGGTCCATTATCCGCAACCTTGTCTTTGGCATCACGATCTGCGCGTGCGGCGCTGTTGGCATCTGCCTGCGGCAGGGCGCTGGCGAGGGATATCGGTGGGGCGACAGAGGCAAATGCGCGCTTGTCACCTGGCGCAGTCAAGACCACGGGGTCGTCCGTGGCGCTAGGCGTTGGGAGGCTTTCCAGGACGCCACGGAACGCGTCCAGGGGGTCATGGGGCATGGCTGGTGTTAGTTTGGTAGTTAATAGTAGTAAATAACCCTAATCTCATATGTATTAGGAGTAGGACATGTATTATATTATATATAGAGGGCCTATTGTATCATTGTTAAGATATGTGAATAATATATTTTCCCGTGCATTCTCACATGGTATCAGAGCAGCAATGAGAAAACATCCGTGAAAGAAAACCCAGCCAAAACAGTCGTCGTGCTTCAATTCCGACGACCTTTTAGGGCATTTTTTTCGAAAAAAAAATAATATTTGTCGGTGTTGTGCAAAAACCAACACCACCACGAGATAGATCAGCTTCCGGCGACCAACCCGTAAAAATTTCTCCGGCGACCCCCTCCCACGCGCCCTCATGCGCCGCCAGAACGGCAAGTCTCCGACGTCACGCGTCGGCGCGTGAGGCTTCTTCCGGCCATTTTTTGGCCGAGCTTCTTCAGGACAGCTTGGTCGCATAGCAATTCTGACCCTACCCGTGCTTTTATTTTTTTGATTCCGTGTACTTTGAGTTTTTCCGGCGACTACACTGTTTGTTTTCCGGAAGCTACAGTAATTTGCCAGCAAACAGTGTCTGCTTCGTCTGTTTCAGGGAGTTTTCAATTGATTCTTTCTGTTATTTGGTGATAATTTTATAGACCTCTCTTCAACAATGTCTTTGGGAGTTGATGCTTTCGGGTCTAAAAACCCGGGCTCTGGCAGTTCCAGTGTAATGATTACCTCAGAACCTTTAATGGGAAGTTCAAACTACTTAGCTTGGGCTTCGTCTGTCGAGCTGTGGTGTAAAGGTCAAGGTGTTCAAGATCATCTAATCGAGAAGTCTAGCGAAAGAGATGAAAAGGCCAAAACACTTTGGGAGAAGATTGATGCTCAATTATGCAGTATTCTGTGGCGATCTATTGATTCCAAGTTGATGCCCTTGTTTTGTCCATTCCAGACAAGTTATTTGGTTTGGGAAAAGGCTCGCACTTTATACACTAATGACATCTCGTTTCTATGATGTGATACNTGTTATTTGGTTTGGGAAAAGGCTCGTACCTTATACACTAATGACATATCTCGTTTCTATGATGTGATATCACGGATGACAAATTTAAAGAAACATGAATTAGATATGTCTACTTACTTGGGACAAGTACAGGCAGTCATCGAGGAATTTGAGAAGTCGATGCCAGTTTCTGCTAGTATTGAAAAGCAACAAGAGCAGCGACAAAAGATGTTTCTAGTTATTACTCTTGCTGGACTTCCTAATGATCTTGACTCAGTACGCGATCAGATTTTGGCTAGTCCGACTGTCCCCACAATTGATGAATTGTTCTCTCGATTACTTCGCCTTGCTGCAGCACCAAGTCACCCAGTGTTCTCATCACAGACACTTGACTCATTTGTTCTCGCATCCCAGTCAGTGGACAATCGAGCATCTCCAACTATGGAGAATAGACGAGAAGGAGGTCGTTTTGGAAGATCTAAACCCAAGTGCTCTTATTGTCATAAACTTGGACACACTCGTGACGTGTGTTATTCTTTACATGGTCGTCCACCCAAAAATGCTTATGCTGCTCAAACCAAGACTACAGGTAACCAAGGATTTTCTTTATCTCAAGGGGAGTATAACGAGTTCCTTCAGTATCGAGCAAGTAAGCAGACATCTCCACAAGTAGACTTTGTTGCTCAGACTGATACTTCTGTTGCTGGTAATTCTTTTGCTTGTGTTTCCCAGTCTAGTACTATTGGACAATAGGTTGTGGACTCAGCCGCTTCTAATCAC
>ML354088.1:0-73501 GCA_005239505.1 Nicotiana paniculata | reverse complement strand
AAAACCATTAAAACTCGGAGTTCACTGAAACAGGTACCCAGGCGTTTGAAGTGTAACGCCTGGGTAACGCCTGGTACCCCCTGGCATTTGGAGGATAACGCTTAGCTAACGCCAGGCACCCCCTGGCCTTAAGAGCCAAACGCCTGGCTAACGCCAGGCATGTCCCGGGTCACTCCTTTTTGACTCTTGAGCGTATTTTCTGACGTTTATTCTCTCATTTAACTCGGCTACCGTTTCCAACTCACCTACACATTAAATAAACCCTATTAGGCACATACGACGTGTATTTTTATCATTAAAGCACATAAAATGCAAGGTATATAATGCTTAAAATCATGAATTCTAGCCACGCATCAGGGGTTAAGTGATCCGTGGTGCGAGAATCGCTGGATAGAAGAGGGTGGAATTGAGGGTTTTATTTCATTTTCCATATTTTGGGTTAGAGAGCTCGATTTTGAGCGATTTTGAAGGATATTTTCAAGGATTGGATAGGGATAAGTGTTCTTTACTCGGATTTTCTAATTATTCATGATTCCATCATTGTTTTTATCATTTAATTAGTGATTTGAGTTGGAGAAATGGGAAAATTTTCTGTAAAAATTTCCTAAAGTGAAAGTTGACGATTTGAAGGTCGATTTGAGGTCGAAATTGGATCATTTTAATATGGTTGGACTCCTATCGAAATGGGTGTCCGGATTTTATAAGTTTTGTCGTGTTCCGAGGTGCGGGCACGAGGTTGACCTTTTAATTTTCTTTAAAGATTGCAACTTTATTTCTCGGAATCATTTCCTATGATTTGTATTTATGGTAGTAAGTTATTTTGGCTAGATTCGAGTCATCCGGAGTTAGATTTTTACATAAAAGGTTTACTAGTGGGTTGATGTTGCTTGTTTGAGGTAAGTATCTTGCCTAACTTTGTGTGGGAGAACTACCTCTTAGGACTTGGGTTGATTCGTGTTATATGGATAATGTGAAAGATGTGTGCACGAGGTCACGAGTGTGTACACGGGATTATATGTGGTATTTTAACCTATTTGGACTCTTAGATTCTTTCATGCATTTAATTAGAAATTGAAATATCATATTAGATCTTCCATTGTTAAATTGCTCTTACATGCTTTACTTGATGTTGTTATCACATGCTCTATCCTTTATTGTCAAACATGCTCTTATATGACTTAATTGCCTTTTCTATCTCTCTTATTGTCATGTTACCTCCTTATTTATCGGGTTATTCTTATTTAAGGTTGTTGATTATTGAGATAGCTTCCTTGTTGAGTAATTCTTTATCATTTTGTTATTTGAGGTTCTTGTTCGTATTGTGGTTGAGTTGTGGGCTATATGTTGCAGTAACTTCGGTATTGTTGATTTTGGCAAGTTGTGTCATATGACCACTTGTGGTGCGAGTTGTTATTGTGTTGTGATATTAATGCGCATGCGGCGGTATAAGGATATGGGTTAATATGCATGCAGTGGTATAAGGTGGGATTTATGTGTGTGTTGCTAGTAAGGGAATTACTTGAAGCCATGCGGCGACATAAGGGGCTAAAGTGTATATAGCTATTCCGTAAAAAATATTTTCAAAAAATATCTCTATGTAAGGCTCACGTGGAGGTATAAGGAAAAGGTTGTGACTTTGAATTGAAATGTGGATACGAGCGGTGCCTCGGTTTTGATTCTTGTCTTACATCTTATGTTAAAGAGGCTTGTTGGTTGAATAGTTTTGTTATCCCTTATTTACCTTACTTTTATTTACTCCATACTGATTTCTTGGTGTTCTTATCGTGTGTTCACTCCTAGTTTCCTTTATTGTTTTAAATTCCGTTGTTAGCTTACATTATTGAACTACTTATATAGTCATTTATTTCGTCTCTCCCATTATTTATATATGATATACCTTGTCCAGTTTCTCTTATCCTAGTGGGCGTCTTGACGTGGCCTCGTCACTACTCTGCCGAGATTAGGCTTGATTTTTACTAAGTATCATTATGGTATATTCATACTACGCCTATGAACATTTTTGTGCAAATCCAGGTAATTCATCTTAGGGTAGGCATCAGTGATTTGGCTATATATTCTGGAGACTTCAAGGTATACCTGCTTGGCGCTCGCAACCCTCGAAGTCACGTTCAGTCATTACTTTTGCTACTGTTTATCTTCTACTCAAACATTGTTGTATTATATATTTTTAGAGTATTTCTGTAGAGCTTATGAATCTGTTCCACCGGTCTTTGGGAATTTTGTTACAGATGTTTTGTTTTGGGAGTTATTATGGGTTTATCAGATTATCTTTATCTTAGTTGTTAATTCTGTTAAGTTATTTATGAACGTTAGGATTGCCTAGTCTAAGAGACTAGGTGCTATCACGACAACCTTAGGTGGGATTTAGGGTCGTGACAAGTTGGTATCAGAGATCTAGGTTCATAGGTGTTACGAGTCATAAGCAGTTTTAGTAGAATCGTGCAGATCGGTACAAAGACGTCTGTACTTATCTTCGCGAGGCTACAAAACTCTTAGGAAAATACTACTTCTTTGATTCCTTATCGTGCGAATTTTTTGATTTCGAAATCTGAGTTCTTGACTTTCTATTCTCTCACAGATGGTGAGGACACGCACTGCTAAATTTGATGATCAAAAACCCGCGCCCGCTGCTAGAGATGCGAGAGGCCGGGCCGGGGGTAGAGGTTGAGAGGGACACATGGTGCAGCTAGAGCACCTGCCCGGGCAGCGACTGAGGAGCAACTAATAGCTCCGATTGGGGGACATACACCCTAGGCGCCCGTTGTTGTCCCTGAACTTCAGGAGACTCTAACACAATTTGAGCATGTCTGGCACTCTAGCTCAGGTGGTATTGATTCCCCTTGCACCAGCTACATCTCAGGCTGGAGGAGGAGCTCAGACTCCCGGAGCCCACATTCTAGAGCAACGGGTGTATGTTGATCAGGTCTCGGGGGTTATGCCAGCGCAACCTGGTAATCCGGTTCAGCCTGAGGTCAGGCTAGTGGAATTTGAGGAGGAAAAGAAGTGACTTGAGAGGTCCAAGAAGTATGATCCTCCTACTTTATCTCTCACATCTACCGAAGATGCACAGGACGTTCTAGAGAAGTGTCACCGAATAATCCACACCATGGAGATTGTGGAGGTGCGCGAAGCTGGTTTTACTACATTTCCGTTGTTAGGAGCAGCGTATCAGTAGTGGTAGGCTTACAAGGAGGGTAGGTCAACTGATGCAGGACCACTCCCTTGGGCTTAGTTTTTAGAGATTTTTCTAAGAGAGTTTGTTTCCTAGACCCTTCGGGATGCATGGCGCACGAAGTTTGAGAAGCTACGTAAGGGGACTATGACAGTGTTAGAGTATGCTATCAGATCCAGTGAGTTGTCCTGACATACACCTACTTTGATTTCTACAGTCAGAGAGCGAGTCTACGGATTCATCGAGGGGCTCAACTATGGTATTAGATTCATCATGGCTTGAGGTTTGGAGACAGACATTCCATATCAGTAGGTAGTAGAGATATCACAAAGGTTGGAGGGTGTGCGGGTCCCAGAGAGAGAGGACAAGGAGGTAGAGAGGCCTCGAGCTACTGGAGGATTTAGTGGTGGCCATGCTGTAGCTACCGCTCGTCATGGTAGGGGATATGTGAGTCGACCAGTCGTTCAACACTTCCAGCTACTAGCAGTGCTCCGACTATTTTTAGGCCTCAGGTTGCCCACTATGCACAACCACTTTCTAGCACACCTGCCACACGAGGTGCTTTCAGCGGTCAGTCCAACCGACCAGGTTAGGGTTAGTTTCAGCAGCCATGCCCGCTGAGAGCTTGTTTTGAGTGTGGTGATACCAGACACATGGTGAGGGGATTGTCCCAGACTTAGGAGTGATACACCTCCACAGACTATGCAGGCTCCACGAATTCCACAGGGTTCACAGGCCATGGTTGATGCTCCAGTTGTCGCCCCACCTGCACCTCCATCTAGGTGTAGAGGTCAGGCAGGTAAAGGTCACCCTAGACAGGGATGCCATGCTCATTTCTATGCTTTTCCGGGTAGGGCGGAGGCTACTGTTTTAGATGCAGTCATCACAAGTATTGTTCCAATATGTTTCAGGGATGCCTCAATTTTATTTGATCCAAGCGCAACTTACTTTGCGTACTTGGATATACCTTGTGATTATTTGAGCTCTATTGTATATATGTCCATACCTGTGGGATATTCTATTGTTGTGGACCGTGTTTATCGGTCGTGTTTAGTTTTTATTGATGGTTTTGAGACCGAAGTTGGTTTATTGTTACTCAATATGATAAACTTTGATGTGATCTTGGACTGGTTGTCGCTCTATCATGCTATTCTGGATTGTCACGCCAAGACTGTGACATTGGCTATGCCAGTTTTTCCACGGTTGGAGTGGATAGGTACATTGGATTATATGCCTAGCAGAGTTGTGTCCTCTCTTAAGGCACAACAGATGGTGGAGAAGTGGTGTGATGCATACATAGCCTTTGTGAGGCATGTGTGTGCTGATACTTCTACCGTTGAGTTAGTTTGGTAGTGAGAAATTTCCCAGATATATTTCTAGCAGATCTACTAGGCATGCCACCCGATAGGGATATTGATTTTGGTATTAACTTAGTGCCGGACACTCAACCCATATCTATTCCACCATATCGTATGGAACCTGTGAAGTTGAAGGAACTGAAAGACCAGCTTTCGGAGTTGCTTGATAAAGGTTTTATCTGGCCTAGTGTGTCACCTTGGGATGCTCTGGTTCTTTTTGTGAAGAATAATGATGGTACTATGCGGATGTGTATTTATTATAGGTAGTTGAACAAAGTCACAGTCAAGAACAAGTATCCATTACCACACATTGATGACTTATTTGACCAACTTCAGGGTGTTAGAGTATTTTCGAAGATTAATTTGAGGTCAAGGTATCATCAGCTGAACATTGGGGATCCGGATATTTCAAAGACTGCTTTCAGGACTCGGTATGGAAACTACGAGTTCCTAGTGATATTATTTGGGATGACCAATGCCCCAACCTCGTTTATGCACCTCATGAACATTGTATTCCATCCATATCTCGATTCATTTGTCATCGTATTCATTGACGACATCTTGGCGTATTCCTGCAACCAGGAAGATCATGAGCAACATTTGAGGATCGTGCTCCAGATCTTGATGGATAAGAAGTTGTATGCAAAGTTCTCAAAGTGTGAATTCTGGGTTGATTCGGTGGCATTTTTGGGTCATGTAGTATCTAGTGAGGGGATCAAGGTAGATCCGAAGAAGATTGAGGCAGTTCAAAGTTGTCCTAGGCCGTCTTCAACTATTGAGGTTCAGATTTTTCTTGGTTTGGCCGGGTATTATCGTCGTTTTGTAGAGGGTTTCTCGTCTATTTCTGCACCATTAACCAGATTGACCCAGAAGGGTGCTCCATTCAGGCGGTCTGACGAGTGTGAGGAGAGCTTTCAAAAGCTCAAGACTTCCTTAACCACAGCTCCAGTTTTAGTTTGTCCCTCAGCATCGGGTTCATACACAGTTTATTCTGATGCTTCGCGGATTGGTATTGGGTGTGTCTTGATGCAGGAGGGTAGGGTAATTGCTTATGCTTCATGCCTGTTGAAGCCCCATGAGAAGAATTACCATGTTCCTGATCTAGAGTTGGCAGTTATTGTTCACGCATTGAAGATTTAAAGGCATTATCTCTACGGAGTGTGTTACAGGTATTCAAAGATCATTGGATTCTACAACACTTGTTTAAGAAAAAGGACCTGAACTTGAGGTAGCGGAGGTGGTTAGATCTGTTTAACGATTATGATATCACTATTATGTACCATCCCTTAAAGGCCACTATCATGGCCAATGCCTTGAGTAGGAAGGCAGAGAGTATGGATAGCCTTGAATATATTCCAGTTAGTGAGAGACCATTAGCGCTGGAAGTTCGCGCATTGGCCAATCAATTTGTGAGATTTGATGTTTCGGAGCCCAATCGGGTTCTAGCTTACATGATTTTTTGGTCTTCTTTGTATGAGCGCATCTAAGACGTCAGTATGACGACCCCCATTTTCTTGTCCTTAAGGAAACGGTGTAGCACGGTGGTGCCAAGATGGTTTTTATTGGAGATGACGGGGTGTTACGGATGTAGGGGTGAATATGTGTGCCCAATATGGATGGGTTGCGTGAGTTGGTTCTTGATCAGACCCACAGTTCGAGGTACTCCATTTATCCGGGTGCCACTAAGATGTATCAGGATTTGAGGAAACATTATTAATGGATAAGAATAAATAAATATATAGTGGAGTCTGTGGCTCGGTGCTTGAACTGTCAGCATGTGAAGTACGGGCATAAAAGGACGGGCTGTTTGCTTCAGAGAATTGAGATTTCCGAGTGAAAGTTGGAGAATATCACCATGTATTTCATTGTTGGGCTCCCACAGACCTTGAAGATATTTGATGCAGTGTGGGTGATTGTAGATAGGTTGACCAAGGCGGCACATTCATCCCAGTGGTGACCAACTATTCTTTGGAGCAACTAGCTTAGATCTACATATGTGAGATTGTTCGACTGCATGGCGTGCCGCTATCCATTATTTCCAATCGAGGCACGCAGTTCACATCGCATTTCTGGGAGACCGAGCATGATATGCATATCCGTTATCCTCACCTTTTCAGAACTTTAGGTATATCTCTATACTAGTTCGAGGACGAACACTTGTCTTAAGGGAGAGAGAGAGTGTAACGACCCGGTCGGTCGTTTTGAGTATTTTATCCCTATTCTCTATTTATTGCTTCCTCTATGTTTATTCTGGTTATGTGACATGACGGGGTATTTGGTTTTGGTTTCAGGAGAGTTTCAGAGTCAAGTGGGACACTTACTCCGAAGGTTGGAAGCTTAAGTTGAAAGAGTTGACCATAGTTTGACTTTTGTGTAGACGACTCCGGAATGGAATTTTGATGATTCAAATAGCTTCGTATGGTGATTTTAGACTTAGGGGTATGTCTAATATTGATTTGGAGGTCCGTAGGTTGGTTTGAGGCTTGTTAGCAAAAGTTGGAAAGTTGAAGGTTTGTAAGGTTGATAGGTTTGACCGAGGGTTGACTTTATTGATATCGGACTCGAATTGTAATTCCTGGAGTTGGTATAGGTCTTTTGTGTCATTTAGGACTTGCATGCAAAATTTGAGCTCATTCGGAGTTGGTTTGATATTATTCGGCATTAGCTTTAGAAGTTGAATGTTCATAGATTCAGTTGGCTTGAATTGGGGTGCAATTCATAGTTTTGGTGTTGTTTTCTAAGATATAAGATTTTGACTAAGTTCATATTGTGTTTTAGGACTTGTTGGTGTATTTGGACGGGGTCCCAGGGCCCTCTGCCGTGATTCGGATTGAAATCGGATTGAGGTTTGAACTTGGTGAAATGTTGTTGGTTTCAGGTCATGTGCAACCACACATACATGGTTTTGGTCGAAGGTGAGGATACCCAAAAAAGGCCACCTATTTGCAGATGCAGAATTAGCTGGTGTTGGGAAGATGTGCGGGCGCGAGGGATATACTGCACCTCCGAGGGTAAAGGAAGTGATCGCGGGTGCGGATGGCAGCCGCATTTGCGAAAGTGCAGGTGCGTAAGTTTTCTGCAGAAGTGGAGACGTAGATGCGGAGTGTGATGACCCGATAGGCCATTTTGAGTTTTAGCCTTTATTTTGTGTTCTGAGACCTCGAATAGGTTTGTTTAGTATTTCTTGATTTGCATGTGCGGTCCGTGTTCTTTTCCAGAAACATTTATGTGAAAATTTGAAGAAAATGTGAACTTTAGCATTGAAAATGATTTGAGTTGACTATGGTCAACACTTTGTGTAAATGGACCCCGATCAGCATTTTCACAACCTCTGTGGGTCTGTATCGTGATTTGGAACATGGTCGTATGCTCGGAATTAAATTCGGAAGTCCCTAACATGATTTAATGTGATTTGTTGAAAACTAGAAATTTGAAGGTTTAAAGAATTCCTAAGTTTGATTGTAGGTTAACTTTGTTGCTACCGGATTTGGATGTAGGTTCCGGAACTTGGTGTAGATTTATTTCACTATTTATGACTGGGCTACAAATTTTGTTGCAAAACGGAGTTGATTTGACGTGATTCGGACATCCGATGTAAATTTGAGAGTTGTTAAGTTTCTTTGAAAATGTCATACATTTTGATGTCTGATTCGTAGTCCTGGGTGTTATTTTGATGTTTTGATCGCGCGAGTGGGTTCATATGACTTTATTACACTTGTGTGTATGTTTGGTTGGGAACCCAAAGGGCTAGGATGAGTTTCCGACGTGTTTTGTATGAATCCGGTTATGGTTGGAATCATTGGTGCACTTCAGTTGCTGGTGCTCTGCTGCAGATCTCACATTTGCGAGGTCTAGCTCGTAATTGTGAGCCTCGGTTTTGCGAACAAGTGTTCACATTTGCGAGCATGGGCTGAATTGGGAGGTATCACATTTGCAAGGATTATGTTCGCATTTGTGAACTGTCAATGATCTCAATTGCGATCTCAGAGTCGCATTTGCGACTGAGTAGTCCTTGAGCTGTATTCGCATTTGGGAAGGTTGGAAGTTATCAGTTGCAAAACAAATGTCGCATTTGCGATTTCTGTGGCTCTGAGACATGTTTTGCATTTGCGACCTTTGTCTCGCAATTGCGAACAAGACATCGCATGTGTGACATCCGCATCTGGGTAAAAGAGGGGGAAAATGGGACTTAGCTCATTTCTCACAATTTCTCAACCTTAAACACCCTAGAGGCGATTTTCCAAGAGACATTTCTTCCCAAATTCATTGGTAAGTAACTTTAATCCATTTCCTTTCAATTACCAATTACATTTCATGAGGTTCAACATCAAATCTAGGATTTTCATGGTAGACATTAGAGATTTGGGTAGAATTGGGATTTTTGTAAAATTGAGATTTAGACCTCGAATTAGGGTCGTATTTCGAAAAAAATCATATAACTGGGCTTGGGGATGAATGAGTAATCGGGTTTTGGTTCGAATCTCGGGTTTTGACCAAGCAGGTTCAGGGTTGACTTTTGTTGACTTCTTCCAAGATAGTTAAAGATTGAATCTTTTTCACTCATGGGTAGTTTCTAAAACTTATTTTGAATTGTTTGAACTATATTTGGTTAGATTTGATTGGTTTGGAGGCGAATTTTAGAGGAAAGGCACCTGTTGAGCTTTGATTTGATTGTGGAGGGAGGTAAATATCGTGGTTAGTCTTGGCTTGAAGGATCCGTACTTGTTAGTATAATTGTTACGTGTTTTATGTGTGGGAACGTGTATGTGAGGTGACGAGTACTAATGCGTTGTTATAAGGTTAAAGCAAATAGGTGGATCTTGTTTATTTGTATTTTATTTTTTTCTTAAATATGATATCCATCCTTATGTTAGATTATTGCTTCTTTGATTATTCGTTTCGTAAATATCTCTTATTTCAAAGTTGCTTAATATTGTTAGAAGTTGAAGTTTGGCATCAGGGCACCATATTTGAAGTTAAATTTATTTTCCGCATTATTTTTCATTCGCATTCATATTATCATTATTATAAGGTGAGGAAGAGAGTAAAATCATGAAGGGTGATGCCGTGCCATTGCATTTATATTATCATTATTATATGGTGAGGAAGAGAGTAAAAGCACGAAGGGTGGTGTTGTGCCATTTTATTCTTATTATTATTACATAGTGAGGATAAGTGTAAAAGCACGAAGGGCGATGCTGTGCCATTATAATCATATTATTGCATGGTGAGGACGAGAGTAAAAGCACGAAAGCTGATGCCGTGCCATTTTCATATCATTGGTTTGATTGATCTTATTAGTTTGGATGATTTACTTGGTTATTTCGTGATTTCATACATGTCTTAGTTGTTACATCTTCCCCTCTTTGCATGTCCCCTCCCAGTTTGTACGTTATCATTCTCTGTTATTATTGTTTCTCTATATACACTTGTACATGTTTATTTATGTAGGTGTCTTGTCATAGCCTCGTCACTACCTCATCAAGGTTAGGCTCGACACTTACGGAGTACATTGGGCCGGTTGTACTCATTCTACACTGTTGCAATTCTTGTGCATATACTGGAATTGGTCCCAGCGGTGTGTGAGGTGCATCAGCTCAGATCATTTCATACGAAGACTCGAGGTAGATCTACTGGCTTTAGAAGACCTTCATTTCCCCTTCATTTTTCCACTTTTACTGTTCATTTCTTTCAAAACAATTGTATTTATTTCGGACCTTGCTTGTAGAATTCTAGTTGCTCGTGTTTTTGGGAGTAGATATTATCACGTGATTTATAAAACTACTGTATTAGACTAAGTTTCTATTTCTCGTTGTATATCACTATTGTGCTCTTAACTATTAAAATTGGTTATGTAATTATCTCACGTTGGCTTGCCTAGAAAGTGGATGTTAGGCGCCATCACAACTCCGAGGTTGGGATTCTGAGTCGTGACAAGTTGTTACAGAATCCTAGGTTTCTTAGGTCTCACGAGTTATGAGCAATCTTAGTAGAATCTGGGGGATCGATATGCAGACGTCTGTACTTATCTTCTAGAGGTTATGGAGTTTTAGGAAAAAATCACTTCTTTCTTTCCCTATCATGCAATTTTATTCTATCATTGAGGATTGAACCATTATACTCTTGTTCTCTCGCTGATGGCGAGAACATGCACAACATCTACAGTTGCACAGGAGCTGGAGCCCCCTATGGCAGCTACTACCAGGGACAGAGGCCAAGGCCGAGGTTGAGCTAGAGGCCGAGGCACAGGTAGAGGTCAGCCTAGAGCTCGAGCAGCAGAACCTGCAGTGGAGACTCACATTGATCATGAGGATGAGGTCCCAGCTCAGACCGCGCCTATCGGACCAGCTCAGGTCCCGGAGGAATTTATAGCCACTCTAGTGCTTTAGGATGCTCTAATCTGCTTGGTGAGACTTATGGAGAGTGTGGCCCAGACCGATGCATTTCCAGTGGAACCAGCCGTCTCTCAGGCTTGGGGAGGAGCACAGACTCCCGCTACTCACACCCCGGAACAGGTGGCTCCCTATATAAGACTCCAGCAGCCCAGTCAGTTTGGGTAGTTCAGTCGGTTGTTGCGGCGCAGGCCGGGATAGGCCCACTATGTCTTTTTAGGCCTTTGTTGAGGCTGGATAAGGTTACCAAGCTCTTTCCTATTCATTTTAGTGGTGCACCTTCTGACCACGAGGTATTGCGCAACATAGGTATTATTATGACCAATAGGGTCGACTTTTGCAGTGTCCAGATGACCAGTTCTTCCAAGAGATTGTGGATAGATTATGTGTTGACTAGACCATCTGGTTCACCTTCACTTACCTAGGATCACTTTACACAGCTATTTCTAGAGAAGTTCATTCCTTTCACATATGAGAGAGGAATATTGTAGGCAGTTTGAGCACCTTCAGCTGGGTAGCATGATTGTTACCCAGTATGAGACTCGATTTGTGGACATAGCGCCATGCAATTAGTTTACTTCCCACTGAGAGGGAGAGAGGGAGGAGATTCATTGATGGTCACTTTCAATATCAGGCTGCAGATGGACAAGGAGACATGAGATGATATTTCTTTTCAAAGGGCCATAAAGATTGCTAGACGGATTGAGATGGTTCATGGACAGGAGAGGGGGCCGTATTTGATAAGAGGACTCTTCATTTCAGTGGCTTCAGTGGAGCCTCGTTTGGAGGCAGGGGTACTTTTGGTAGAGGCTATCGATCTCGTCTAAGTCACACCTCTATTCAGGGTTGTGAAACGGTCGATTGCAATAATAATACCCAACAAGGAGTCGGGATCGAATCCACAGGGAGCTGAGATGGGATTAGTGGTATATATTTGGATAAAGGCCCGGGAAGTAACTTTATTGCACTTCCACAAATGTTGTTTTGTTTATACTTCTAAAATTACGCTACAGATTACAAGTCTAAGATATAAAACTATTAGAATTTTGTTTTTGTTGTTGTTTTCAGATAATGTAAAAGGCCTAGGGCTATGACTTCCACCTAGGTATTTTCCTAACGGGTTGTAAAATTCAGATCTTGTTTTATTGGTCGGGGTGTATTACAGCTATGAACACACAATTACCCACTCAATACCTCTCGGTAAGAGAGTGGTTTTGCCCAATTTGATTTTCTCAAGTCCAAATGGGCATTGAACAAAATAGTTGATAAAATGCTTAAGTCGGGTTTTACTATCTCTAGGTTCAACTCTTTAATTGGGACTATCAATCTCTTGATTTCATCCCAAATTCTTGTTAGCCAAGTTTTCCTAGACTAAGCCTCTCTTTCTCAAGAAGAGACCAAATCAAATAGTCATGGACTAATATTTGCAACCATTAATTCTACGATTAATATAAAGAACAAGGCTAATAACAAACATCCAACCATAAACATGCCCTAAATCAAACACCCATTAGGTTTACACACTAGGGTTGGATCACAACCCTAGCTAAAAATCTAGCTACTCAATATTGGATATTGAAGAACATAAAGAAGAAAAGATGATAAAACACGTATTGCAAGATTAATAGATGAAAATCCAATATTAAATTACCAATATAAGCTAAGTTGCCTAAAAGGGTAAAGAAAAACGGCTACAAAACATTTGATATTCCAAACTTGACCTAATTTCATGAAAGAAGTCTATTTCTACAAAGCTAAAATTGTTGGACAAAAATGCCTTTACGGAGGTTCTACGGCCGCACAATTCTGTGTGTGGTCCGCACTTCACTTTAGCTACTGGCAGGAAATAACTCTGTAGCCGCACAATTCTGGATTACATCCGCATCTCTCATGTTTTGTTGTCCTCACAATTCTGGGTTCTCTTTTTGGGACCGCACATTTCCTAAATGTGGTCGCATAGTTAATTTCTACGGCCGCACAATTATAGTGCGGTCTGCATTTCTTTTGTGCTTGAAATTGATATCTCTGAACTTTGGCTTCTACGGCCGCCCAATAATTGTGCGGTCCACACTTTGCACTGGAGCTGTGCTGATTTTCCTTCACAACCTGCGACCGCAGATAGATCCGCACTTGAGCTTGTGTGCTTGACTTTTGTCCTTATTCAAAATTACTCCTTCTTAAGTTGGATTTCATCGTAATGGCTCATTTTCCAATACTTCTGCAAGTAAGCATATTTCATAAGTTTTCAGGAATACAATTAAACACTTTTGGACTAAAACGAAAGCTAAAAGACGCTAATAAGAAGTCAAAATCCCCACTTATCAACTCCCCACACTTAAGATTTTTCTTGTCCTCAAGTAAATAATGTAATTCCCACCTCCACAAGATAAGGGATATTCCAGCTAATCTAAGGTGAATCAAACACGCATCAATTGGGACGAACAATTACCCACAATACTTATGAATTATCAACAACACAATGATTTGAAGTTTTAAGCACCAATAGTTCTAATGTGACACTTGAGCATCAAGAGTTGACTTTACTCATCAAGGAAGTTCGCTCTTTCATGTAGGTCATTGTGGATCCAAAACTCCTCCTCCTCTACTCTCCATTAGCATATCTCACTTAAGAATGTAGCACTCAATTCAAGGATTTGTGAAAAGTTCGCTCATCTCTCTCAAAAAAATGTCACAAGTACGGATTTATGTACCATATGCTTGCCCCTCATGTAAATCACCACTAATTTAAGTTCACTCGACTTGAAATCACGTAGGGATTTTTCGGCATGTAATCAAGGCTTTTGGAATAAGGTAGGAAATGTTAGAATAGAACGGGTTTATTCCCTTAAGCACTTCATTTTCTCATTTTGGATCATGATTCCGACTCTTTGAGGCATTTCTTCTTCCTTGGGGGAATTAGAGAGACTTGACATCACTCTTTCTTGGTCATGATATTCATTATCCCCTTCTTTGTTTTCTCCATGCTTTGCATTTTTGCTTTTCTTTGAATCCCTTCAACTCTTCAATTTATTCACTTTCTTTTTGTGTTTTTCTTTTGTTCTTTCTTTCTTTTTCTTGCCTTTCCTTCTCTTCATTTCTTTTCTCTTTTTGTACCTTGATACCAATTTCAAACTCCTCGTCTCTCCCCAAAACTTATGTTTTAGCCAATTGTTTCTCATGAGTGTTAAGGAAAGCTCAGGTGCGAAGAAAGGGTCACTGCAAAATGGGTAAAGGCTTGTAACATAGTTATCAGGAAGAGGTACGATTCATCCCAATAATAGTCAAGGCAATCCCGTTTGAGCTTCTTCCTTTGGTTTGAAGAGAACTCATCCGGTACAATACCACTCACAAGATAATTTGCTAAATCAGCGAACCATGGCATCTCGGTCATTGAAATGGCTAAAACTTGCTCTTCGGGGAAGGAGTCATTAATTTCAAGGCCGTCATATGGACTTCCCTCCTCCTCCAAGCGATACAAGTGGTTCACCACTTGGTTTTCACTGCCTTTGCGGTCTTGGATGTCTAGGTCGAACTCTTGCAATAAAAGCATCAATCTCATTAATCGCACCTTTGAATCTTTCTTTCTCATTAGGTACCGAAGTGACGCATGATCCGTGTGGACAATCACCTTTGTACCCATCAAGTACGGGCGGAACTTTTCCATAGCAAAAACAATAGCAAGGATCTCTTTTTCGGTCGCTATGTAATTGACTTGGGCATAATTTATGGTCTTACTAGCGTAGTAGACCAGATGAAAGATCTTGTTGATGTGTTTCCCCAAAACTGCTCCGACCGCCACATCACTAACATCACACATGACTCAAAAGGCAAGCTCCAATTTGGGGTGGTGATAATAGGAGTAGTTGTCAATTTGAACTTGAGCAATTCAAATGCCTTCATGCAATTCTCATTGAAATGGAATTTGGCATCTTTTTCCAAAAGCTTACACAAGGGGTTCACCACTTCGGAAAAATCCTTCATGAAATGCCGGTAGAACCCCGCATGACCCAAGAAACTCCTCACTCCCTTCACGGATGTTGGAGGTGGAAGTTTAGAAATCACCTCTATTTTTACCTTGTCGACCTCAATTCCATTCTTTGAAATCTTGTGGCCAAGGACAATTCTTTCCTCAACCATGAAGTGACATTTCTCCCAATTGAGCACCAACTCTGTTTCTTCACATCTTGCCAAGACCTTATATAAATTTTTCAAGCAATCATCAAAAGAATTCCCGACCGTCAAAAATTCATCCATGAAGACTTCAAGGAAATCATCCACCATGTCCGTGAAGATAGCCATCATACATCGTTGAAAAGTTGTCGGTGCATTGCATAACCCAAATGGCATCCGCGAGAATGCGAAAGTACCATGAGGACATGTGAAAGTAGTCTTCTCTTGATCCTCCGGAGCAATATGAATTTGATTTTAGCCGGAATACCCATCAAGGAAATGATATAAAGCATAGACGGCCAACCTATCAAGCATTTCATCAAGAAAGGGAAGTGGGAAATGATCCTTCTTTCTGACTTTGTTGAGCTTGAGATAGTCCATACATAATCTCTACCCAGTCACCGTTCTTGTAGGAATCAACTCGTTCTTTTCATTGGTGACCACTGTCATGCCCCCTTTCTTTGGGACACATTACACCGGAGAAGTCCATGAACTATCGGAAATGGGGTAAACAACCCCGGCATCCAACCACTTTATGATCTCCTTTTTGACCACCTCGTGCATTGCTTCATTTAGCCTCCTTTGATGTTCAATGGAGGGTTTGGAATCCTCCTCCAAAATAATCTTGTGCATGAAAAATGCGGGGCTTATTTCTCGAATATCCGCCAATATCCATATGTTCGCTTTCTTCCTCGTCTGTAGTACCTCCAATGTAGAGTCTACTTGCAAGTTATTCAAACAAGAGGAAATAATAATCGGTAAAGTAGAACAAGGGACAAGGAATTCATACCTAAAATGCAGAGGCAATGGCTTTAATTCTAAAGTAGGAGGCTCCTCAGTTGAGGGCTTTATTGGAGGAGTCTTTCGATTTTCAAGATCAAAGGACAATTTGAGGGGTTCATAAGTGTAAGACCCCTTCCTTGCAATGCATTCACACATTCCACATAGCCATCCTTCTCGTCATCATCAAGGTTAAGATATTCCTCCAATGTATCATCAACATTCATCGTGGTACTAGTATCATCAATAATCACATTGGTCACCAAGTACACAAACGAACACACTTCATTGCTATTCGGTTGCCTCAGAGATTTGCACACATGGAAAACAACCTTTTCATCACCCACCCGAAAAGTGAGCTCACCAGCTTCCACATCAACAACAACCTTCCTCGTATCAAGGAAATGTCTTCCTACAATAATTGGCACCTCATAGTCTACTTCACAATCAAGAATCACAAAGTCCTCCAGAGGATGAATTTATCAACACGAATCAACGCATCATCAATAATACCCAATGGTCTCTTCATGGTACGATCCTCCATTTGTAATCTCATAGATGTGGGTCTTGGTTTCCCAATTTCCAAAGTTTTGAAAACCGAATAGGGCATCAAAATGATACTCACCCCAAGATCACAAAGAGCTTTGTCAAAGTCGGCGCTTACAATTGTACAAGGGATTGTAAAAGCACCGAGATCTTCCAAATTAGGAGCCATTGAGTTCACAATTTCACTCACTTGATGAGTCATCTTGATAGTTTCACAATTCATCGACCGCTTCTTTGTCACCAAGTCTTTCATGAACTTCGCATAACCGAGCATTTTCTCCAAAGCCTCAACCAATGGCACATTAATAGATAGGCTCTTCATCATGTCAATGAACTTTTTGAATTAGTTCTCGCCATTTTTCTTGGCAATCCTTTGAGGGGATGAAGGAGGAGGTCTTGGCATTGGTGCCTTAGCCTTTGGAACTACCGGTTCCAGTATGTCAATAATGTGCTCCCTAGACGGGTTCATTTCCTCTTGAGTCTCCTCCACATTGTCATCAATAATAATTCTTACTTCGTCATTTTCTTGCACCACATTGTTCGGAATCTCATCTTCTTGTATCACTTGCTCATCATCCATAATTTTCCTTTGACTTGAGGTGGGTGCATCCCCACATTTTCCACTCCTTGTATTAACGGCCATGGCATGTACCGTGTTGTTCCCACCCTTTGGGTTCACCACCGTGTCACTAGGTAGTGCCCCTTGGGACGAGTGTTTAAAGCTTGCGAGATTTGCCCCAGTTGAACTTCCAAATGACGAATTGAAGTGTTATGAGAGGCTAGTTGAGCATTAGGGCCGGCATTCTTCTCCATCATTTGTTTGAACATGTTCTCAATTTGCCCCATCTCATTGTTGGAAGATCTTGGACCATATGAAAGATAAGGAGGCGGGTTGCTCGTTTGTTGATACATCCGGGGCCTTTGAAAGCCCGACCCGAAATTTCCTTGGTTATTGTTCCATCTCCTTGGTTGTTGCCTCCCCAATATCCTTGACTATTGCCACCCCAATTGCCTTGGTTGTTTTGACCATTCCAGTTTCCGTGGTTGTTTTGATTGTATTGATTACCTTGGTTGTTACCACCATTCCAATTGCCTTGGTTTCTAGAGTTCCAATTCTCTTGATTACCATGAGGTCACCATTGTTGTTGATTCGGGCCTTGATATTTGTTTCTTTTCCCTTGTAATTTGTTCACATATTGTAATTTCTCTTCTTGTTCATTGTAAGATTCATCTTGATCAAACCCACTATCTTCTTGCACATAATGTTCTGCATGATTTTGCACTTGTTGACCCTTTTGCCTTCTCTTGTTTACCCATCATATTTACTCCCTCCATTGCATTGACTTGATTAGCTCCTTGAACTTGTTGAAGTTGAGCTGTTACACCCCATATTTTCGTACGTGAAAGTACACCATAATTAAATTGATATAATCTCGGAAATGAGATGTTACATCCCACATTTTCGTACGTTAAAGTTTCATTTTTAGTTAATCGACTTAGACTCGGGGATGAGATTATCTTAAGATTATACACATTTATTGCTATTTATAACGAGCAATAAGTAAGGGTCGTGAAGGATAAATGGTAAACGAATCAAAGAAAATGAGTTTTGTTGAAGGTTGTCGATTTGGGATAAAAATACGGTCCGAGCTACAATACCCGACATTTATGGACTAATGCCATACAAGGTACCCCCACGACCACAATAGTAGGATACGTAAAGTGTATTAAAAGTGAGTAGTATTTTAAGTCAGTTGAGATAATTCTTAATTATATGGGTAATTGGTTAATTATTGGTTAATGAGGGATTAATTAGTTAAATAAGTCATTAGAGCAATTACGACTTTGAGATAAAGCCTAAGAGGCCAAAAAAGTGGCAGCACCCCATCACCTTTAAATTGACTCTTAAGTCTTGCATAAATGTCACACTTTGGAGGATCTAAAGTGGCTTAGTCATCTATTAAGTAGGCCACACCCAATAAAGGTTTCCTAACACTAGTGAGGTGCTCATTCCTTAGTAACAAAGGATTAAAAGATCAAGAATCCAATTGAATCTCTTATAGAGAGTGGCTAATCGTGAGTTCTTTAAAGAGCAAAACAAATCCGCACCAAAAATTGATAACGTTGGTTAATTGATTTTGCAAAGCGTGAATTGAAAATTCTAAGAGAATTGGTTCAGGTATGTTAAGGCTATCCCTTCTTTTCTTTTGGCATGATTTATAGGACACAAATGAAATGAGCAAATGCATAACTTCGATAAATGACTCTATTCGTAGAAATGTTAGAGATGCTTATATTCTTAATTCCCCATATGTATTATTATTCTATCGTCTGTTCATGGATTTTAGAAAATACATAAGTTGATAAAGTCTATTTCATGATATTAATCAGAGGCATAATGGCCTTATGACACTCTGAAAGATTTTATTGACGTACTTCTCATGCATTGCATTCATTTATACATGTACATTGACCCATGACCANTATATATATATATATATATATATATATATATATATATATATATATATATATATATGTATTATAGGTATATGGGATGTGGGAAAAGGTTACAACGTTATATACGCACCACCACCTGATCAGCTGGTATATGTTGATGATTTTGCCCATAGTGGTCGAGATGATATGATGGGATGCCATTAGAGGCTTGATGATGTTATGAACACATATATCTATGCATGACATGACATTCATACACATATGAATGACACTATAAGTATTTCATGATTTGTAGAGTCATCCAGACTTACATGTCGAGTCTTTTACTCCATGTTTCTCTCATGTCTATTATACTGATTTTCATTCCTTACATACTCAGTACATTATTTGTACTGATGTCCCTTTTTTCCTGGGGATGCTTCATTTCATGCCCGCAGGTCCTGATAGACAGGTCGAGATTCCTCCAAGTAGGCTATCAGCTCAGCGAAATATGTTGATGCGCTCCATTTGCTTCAGAGTTGCTTATTTGGTCAGTATGATTAGGACATGTATTGATTAGTATGGTAGGGCCCTGTCCCGACCTTTATGACATTTATGTACTCTTAGAGGCTTGTAGACATATTTCATGTACGTAAAAGATTGTGTGGCCTTGTTTGCCTATATTTATTGTATGAGTGGTCATTTTGGTCTTATAGGCATGTATGTCTTATCTATAAGTTGGTATTACATGTTTTATTCTAGTTATCCTACGGAAACCTTTCCACCTTATTTACCTATGATAGCATGATACGAAAGATACATTATGTTGGTACTCGGTTGAGTAAGGTACCGGGTGCCCATCGCGGCCCATCGGTTTGAGTCGTGACAAAAGTGGTATCAGAGCAGTTCTTTCCTAAGGAGTCTACAAGCCGTGTCTAGTAGAGTCTTGTATATGGGTGTGTTGTGCACCACACTTATAAGCAGGAGGCTAAATGGAATTTAGGACTGTCACTCCTTATTCTTACTCTAGATCGTATGGTAGAGCTAAGTCGTAGGAATTCAAATTCGTAAATTCTATTATATTCTTAATAAGACGATACCGACATCCAGAAAGACAGTTGGTAAGAGATTGATTGTGGCTATGGAAGAGTTGAGCCAGAGGAACTCGATTTTTCATGATGTGTATGATGAGTAAATGTAAGGTATTCAGCAGATCATGTGTATACTAAGATGTGTAAGCTTCTTTATAAGGATCCCTAAGGCAAGAAAGCCTATCCACTCTTATGAAAAAAAAGAATAAGAGAATCGGAAGGTAGACACAAGTTTCAGCAAGTAAAAGAAGCAAGGTGAAGAAGGGTACGAGGTACCCAGTTAATGAAGATTAACAGTATTTACAATTCAAACAGACAAATATAAGCATTATGAGTTACCTTCAACAGTAATACAGGTATGTACAATTGGCCACAGCGATCTAAGTTATGCCCTATAGGAGCTAATGAATATGGTTTAAGAGAAGGAAGGGATATCAGGATCCGGCTGGGGTTAGAGTAACCCAAAATGATGGATGGAATGTTTGCGTTAGTTGACATTTCTGAAGGATATTGCAAATGTGCTAATATATCTCCTTGTTAGACATCCAGATGGTGCACTCTAGAATAGTATAGCTAGATATGAATACTAGAATGTTCAAGAAAAAAAGAGGAAGAAGAAATTCAAAGATAAGCATTGGAAGCTTAGAAGGGATATATATTAACTTAGTGTGGCTCCCATCCCTAGTATAGAGAGAATGTTAGGCAATCTTAAGAGCCAGTGGATCGAGCAAACGGGAGCTAAAAACAGAACAATGTCTTTTTGAAGTTTTCAGAATAAGGTAATAGACAGAAACGTTAGCAGGAAAATAAGAAGAGATTAATGAAGCATTATGAGTAAGATGTGATACATGAATGACGATGGTAGATAACAAAAATGACAGTATTACAGAGTCAATAGTCAAGGGAAGGAAAAGGTGAGAGGTGACAGTCCTTGAGGCAACAAAAGAGTATAGGCCATAAAGTCATATCATATTTTGAGAAATAAGTTCATGACTCTAACGTGATTACCAGAAGGAAAAATTAGACCTCTGAGTAATAGAAATCAATATGGGCTGGTGAACAAGATAAACTAAATATGAATTAGGGAATGAATGATTTGATAATGGTCGACACTATGAGAATTTCAGATTTCGTTCCGGAGATAATAGAATGGACAATAGAAGAAGGCTTCAACCTAAACATAATAACTTGAAGGAGAAATGGTCATGTAAAAATAGTCTAACTACAACATTGTATGCACTCCATAAGAAAGTGGCACCTATTGTGGCTAATGAACGGAAAGTAAAATCAAAAGTAATATTCGAGATCATATGAATTGAACGAAAACTCCGGCATGCGTGGGAACTAAGATAAGCTAAGTATGCACGCAACAAGGGGGAAGAAAGACCAAGAAAAGTAATTGCATATGTTTAAAGAAAGCTGAGATGGAATGAAAGGAATTATTTGATCAATGATCCATATTTAGTTATGTTACGAACGCACTTAAGGTTTCGGAGAATTATCCATGCAGCATATATGTTGGAAATCATACAACCGTAGAAGATTCCGGCATAAGTAAAAAAATAAAAATAAATTGAGTCTAGGCCATATACGAAGATTGAGTTGTTAAAAGATTGTATCATGGATATTGCATAGCGTCCATGAAGGGCTAAAGTAATAACTAAAACCATGAGCCGCAGATCGAGAGATAGCTTATGCTTACATAAAGGCTGATCAGAAGGAGGAAGAAACTAAAAAGTTACATCAACGAAGTAAATCAGGAATCTGATTATTGGACCTAGAACATTATAGACCTCGTGATTGAGAAAATTGCAGAATCACTCTTAAAAATCAGAGGTACAAGAGAGATAGTGCAGTAGCCATATTCTATAACGGCTCTTCGATAAATCCAGTTAGAAGAATACCATCCTGATAAGAAGTCAGTATGAAGCTCCCACTGGATTGTGTATGCACCAGAGGTACAAGTATTATAATAGAGCTTCAAGTTGTGCATGTGAATTATACCTATGTGGAAGGGAGGTTATGAACGATATAGAAGATACGATTTGAGATAAGTAAGGTAAAGGTGAGAACCTACGATATAATCAAGTGCAGAAGGTTGTGAATAATTCATACTTAGGATAGAAGGCTAGAAGCGTGGAGATTCAGTATCCATGAATGATAGCAGCATCGTCAATGGCATATCTTCCAGCCTATGGTTTCTAGGTATCAAGAGGCCTAGTCAAAAGAGTAAATAAGAGTTAGTGACAATGTATTGTCTCGTTTGATGTTCCAAAATAACATAAGGAAATCTATGGTGCAAGAAAGTTGAAGGAAGGTTTTCAGGTAGTATAAATAGATATGTGTAGGTCGCAAGCTAAAGTATGATAGAGCGACAAGGTTTTAGGAAGATAGGAGTAAGGATAAAAAAAGGAAAATGAGAAGGTGACGAGAATGGATAAGTCGTCGGGATTAAGACCATGAAAAAAAAGAGAGCTGATGATTTCTCTAAGTTATAGAGAGCTCACTATAGCCTGAATGAACTCAAAGGAGTCTAAGACTAGTAGCATTCAAAAGAGACGGAATGTTGCCCTGATAGTAGAATGAGGGTGTAATTGTGATAGATAAAGGATGAAGTTTGGGCCTTCGATTGAGTAATGATTTGAAGAAGAAAAAAAAGAAAAAGGGGGATTTCATGAATTGCACAGGATTAAAATACCCACGTAAGGAAAATCACATTGGGATGCTATAAAATATGGTTACGAAGTATAGTATTGCCCTAGGTGGATCAGGAAAATCACTTCAAATGTTCCACAATACAACGCAAGCCCTAGTGATTACATAAGAGGTCTCAAGTTATCAGTAGTAAATTGTAGATCAATATTGAGGTGAATCAACAATAGATGGATAAAGTTCCAACATATGAGAGGAGATAAGGATTCCATCCTTTAGATGAATAGTAATAAGGAAGCATTGAAGGACTTGGATTTATACATCTATGATAAGAAAAAATGAGAGTAATATAGCAAACCTATAGATTGGCTAAAAAATGGAGGAAAAAGGAGAGAAGAGTCGCATAGGCGCACTTACAAAGTAATATTCATATAGGCTGCATGATAAAAGGTAGCAACAGTTACAAGATTGGAAGGATTCCGACCACGAGTCATGGTTTAAGAAAGAGGCCTAAAGAGGGGAATGCCCTGGCCTTTGGATTTATTCACAGAACAGTTGCCGAGATGCCAAGAAGAGTACTAAAGTATTCGGAAGACATAAGTTATGAACATGATAAGTGCATCAGTCAACATTCGAGGACGAATGTTCCAAAAGAGGGAATGATGTTACACCCTATATTTTCGTACGTGAAAGTAGTCATAATTAAATTGATATAAGCTCAGAAATGAGATGTTACATCCCAAATTTTTGGAGGTTAAAGTATCATCTTTAGTTAATCGACGTAGACTCGGGGATGAGATTATCTTAAGGATATACGCGTTTATTCTATTTATAACGAGCGATAAGTAAGTGTTGTGAAAGGATAAAGGGTAAACGAATCAAATAAAATAAGTTTCGTTGAAGGTTTTCAATTTAGGATAAAAATATGGTATGGGCTATAATACCCGGCATTTATGGACTAATGCCATATAAGGTACCCCACGACCACGATAGTAGGATATGTAAAGTGTATTAAAAGTGAGTAGTATTTTAAGTAAGTTGAGACAATTCTTAATCATATGGATAATTGATTGATTATTGGTTAGTGGGGCATTAATTAGTTAAATAAGTCATTAGTGGGTAATTAAGACTTTGAGATAAAGCATAAAAGGCCAAAAACGTGGCAGCACCCCATAAACTTTAAAATGACTCTTAAATCTTGCATAAATGTCACACTTTGGAGGATCTAAAGTGGCTTAGTCATCCACTAAGTGTGCCACACCCACTAAAGGATTCCTATAACTAGTGAGGTGATCATTCCTCATTAACAAAGGATTAAAAGATCAAGAATCCAATTGAGTCTCTTATAGAGAGTTGTTGATCGTGAGTTCTTTAAAGAGCAAAACAAATCCATACCAAAAGTTGATAATGTTGGTTGATTGATTTTGTAAAGAGTGAATTGAAAATTCTAAGAGAATCGGTTCAGGTATGTTAAGATTATCCCTTCTTTCCTTTTGGCATGATCCATACGACACAAATGAAACGAGCAAATGCACAACTTCCATAAATGACTCTACTCATAAAAATTCTAGAGATGCTTATATTCTTGATTCCCCATATTTCTTATTATTCTATCGTCTGTTCATGGGTTTCAGAAAATATGTAAGTCCATAAAGTCTATTTTATGATATTAATTAGAGGCATAATGCTCCGAAAGATTTTACTGATGTACTTCTCATGCATTGCATTCATTTGTACATGTACATTAACCCATGAATAGACGGTGTTATATACGTGTATATATATGTATTTATATGTATATGGGAAAGGTTAAGTCGTTATATATATATGGGATATGGGAAAAGGTTACGGTGTTATATATGTATCACCACTTGATCAGCTGGTATATGTTTATGATTTTGCCCATAGTGGCCGAGATGATATGATGGGATGCCTTTAGAGGCTTGATAATGTTATGAACACATGTAGCTATGCACGACATGACATTCATACGCATGTGCATGACACTATAAGTATTTCATGATTTATAGAGTAATCCAGACTTACATGTCGAGTCTTTTACTCCATGTTTCTCTCATGTCTATTATTTACCGATTTTCATTCCTTACATACTCGATACATTATTTGTACTAACGTCCCTTTTTCCTGGGGATGTTGCATTTCATGCCCCTAGGTCCTAATAGACATGTCGAGAGTCCTCCAAGTAGGCTATCAGCTCAGCGGAAGATGTTGGTGCACTCCATTTGCTTCGGAGTTGCTTATTTGGTCAGTATTATTAGGACATGTATTGATTAGTATGGTGGGGCCCTGTCCCAACCTTTATGATATTTATGTACTCTTAGAGGCTTGTAGACATATGTCATGTACGTAAATTATTGTATGGCCTTGTCTGCCTATGTTCAGTCTACGAGTGGTCATTTTGGTCTTATAGGCCTGTATGTCTTATGTATAAGTTGGTATTACATGTTTTATTCTAGTTATCCTACGGCAACCTTTCCATCTTATTTACCTATGATAGCATGATACGAAAATATACATTATATTGGTACTCAGTTGAGTAAGGTACTGGGTGCCCATTGCGGCCCATCGATTTGGGTCATGACATGAGCCTTGGTTAATTGATTCATTGTGGTGGTCAACTCGGAAATTTCTTGCCCATGATCATGCAATTCTTTATATAGGTGAATCACGTTTGGATCACCTTGAGGAATATTTTCTCTACTTTTCCATGCCGATGAAGTATCCCCCATTTCATCTAAGATCTCACAAGCTTCCGCATATGGCGTTGTCATGAAATTTCCACCGGCAAGTTGGTTGACCACACATTGATTGGTAATATTAACCCCTCTATAGAAAGTTTGTTGAATCATAGCCTCCGTCATGTCATTGTTTGGGCACTCTTTCACCATAGTTCGGTACCTGTTCTATATCTCATGCAAAGGCTCATTGGGTTATTGTATGCTAGAAACTCATTTCTAAGAGTATCCATATGCCTGGGAGAAAAGAACTTGGAAATAAATTTCTCCGTTAATTCATCTCATGTACGGATGGAATGGTTTGGAAACATTTCTAACCAATCCAAGGCTCTCCCCCATAGAGAGAAAGGAAATAGTTTCAACCTTAAAGCATCCTCGGAGACGTTTGTCTGATTAATTCCCCAGAAAGTGTCCACAAACCCCTTCAAGTGTTTGTATGCATATTGATTCGGGGCCTCGGTGAACAATCCTCGTTGATATAGCAATGTGAGCATAACATATGTGATTTGAAAGTTACCTGCCCTAAGCGGAGAGGGATAATGGTACTTGAATTTCCTTCATTTGGCCGCACCCGGTGTGGAGCCACTCTTGGTGGAGGTGGGGGTGGTACGGGAACGTTGTCTTGAAGGAGTCAGCCTCGTTTATTTGCTTGAGGTTCAACAGGATCTTCTTCAACTTGGTCATCATCCACATCAATCACCAATGACATATTTCCGAGAAGATCATTGTTGTTGAGAGCCATTGTTTCACCTACAATTGTTTCACAAAAAGATTAGTAAAACGGAAGGAAAGTAAGACAAATCACACACAAAACCAAATATATAGCTAAATCCATTTTAGCTCCCCGACAACGACGCCAAAAAGTGATCTCATCCAAGTCACACCTCTATTTAGGGTTATGAAACGGTGGATAGCAATAACAATACCCAAAAAGGAGTCGGGATCGAATCCATAAGGACCTGAGATGGGATTAGTGGTATATATTTGGATCAAGCATGTGAAGTATCTTGATTGCAATTCCATAAATGTTGTTTTGATTTTACTTCTAATTACGCTACAGATTACAAGTCTAATATATAAAACTAGAGAATGTTGTTTTTGTTGTTGTTTTCAAATAATGTAAAAGGCCTAGGGCTATGACTTCCACCTAGGTGTTTGCCTAACGAGTTGTAAACTTCAGAGCTTGTTTTATTGGTCGGGATGTATTATAGCTATCAACACACAATTACCCACCCAATACCTCTCGGTAAGAGAGTAGTTTTACCCAATTTGGCTTTCTCATGTCCAAATGGGTATTGAACAAAACAGTTGATAAAATGCTCAAGTCGGGTTTTACTATCTCTAGGTTCAACCCTTTAATTGGGACTATCAATCTTTTGATTTCATACCAAATTCTTGTTAGCCAAGTTTTCCTAGTTTAAGTCTCTCTTTCTCAAGAAGAGACCAAGTCAAATAGGCATGGACTAATATTTGCAACCATTAATTCTACAATTAATTGCAAGAACAAGGATAAATAATAAACATCCAACTATAAACATGCCCTAAATCAAACACCCATTAGGTTTACACACTAGGGTTAGGTCACAACCCCAGTTAAAAATCTAGCTACTCATATTGGATATTGATGAACATAAAGAAAAAAAGATGATAAAACACATATTGCAAGATTAATAGATGAAAATCCAATATTAAATCACCAATATAAGCTAAAGTCGCCTAAAAGGGTAAACAAAAATGGCTACATAACTTTTGATATTCCAAACTTGACCTAATTTTGTGAAAGAAGTCTATTTTTACAAAGCTAAAACTTTCAGACAAAAATGCCCTTTCAGAGGTTCTGCAGCCGTACAATTCTGTGTGTGGTTCGCACTTCACTTCAGCTCTTGGAAGGAGTTGAATCTATGGCCGCACAATTCTAGATTTCATCCGCATCTCTCATGTTTTGCGGTCTGCACAATTCTGGGTATGGCCTCACTAGGCTCTTCTGCGGACCGCACATTTCCTGAGTGCGGTCCCATAATTGATTTCTGCGGCCGCACAATTGTAGTGCGGTCCGCATTTTTTTGAGCTTGAAATTGATCTCTCTGAACTTTGTCTTTTGCGGGTGCACTGGAGCTCTACTAATGTTCCTTCACAATCTGTGGCTGCAAATCCGCATTTGAGCTTGTGTGCTTGATTTTTGTCCTTATTCAAAATTACTCCTTCTTAAGTGGGATTTCATCGTAATGGCTCATTTTCCAATACTCGTGCAAGCAGGCATATTTCATCAGCTATTAGGAATACAATTAAACACTTTTGGTCTAAACGAAAGCTAAAAGACGCTAATAAGTAGTCCAAATCCCCACTTATCATCCATCATCCAGGCCGTTTCAGTCAGCGCTTTAGGCATTCGATGGTTCTTTGGGTAGTCGTGGTACTTATGTATCTCATCCTGAGCAGCCAGCCTATAGTGCACCATCAGCTCCTATTAGTGCACCTCCTATCTAGAGTTATCAGAGTAGTTATCTAGGCAGACATGGCTAGTTCTAGGGTCGACAATCACAACAGCTGAGGGCTTGTTATACTTGTTAAAATTCAATGCACCTTTCCAGATTTTGACCAACAGGGTTCTCATGTCATGGTTCCAGCACCATTCCTTCACCGCCCGCTCATCCAGCTAGAAGTGGGGGTCAGGGTGCCAGAGGTGGAGGTGAGGCCATTAGAGGTGGAGGGTCAGGCCGTTAGAGGTGGAGGCCAACCAGCTAGAGGCCTTCCAAGGGGCGGAGGTCAGAGTGGTGAGGCCCAACCCCATTTTTATGCATTCCCGTCTAGACTTGAGGTTGAATCATCTGACACTATCATAACATGCATTGTTCCAGTTTGCCAAAGAGATGCTTCAGTTCTATTTGATCTGGGATCTACCTATTCCTACGTGACATCTTATCTTGCTTCATATCTTGTTGTGCCTCGTGATTCTTTGAGTGCTCCTGTGTATGTGTCTATGCTTGTGGGAGATTCTACTATTTTAGATTCTGTCTATCGCTCATGTGTGATTACTATTGGGAGTCTTGAGACTAGTGTAGATCTCCTACTTCTTGATATGGTGGACTTTGATGTTATTTTGGGCATGGATTGGATGTCAATGTATCACGCTGTACTGGACTGTCACGCCAAGACGATGACCTTATCCATGCTAGGGTTGCCTCGATTATAGTGGAGAAGGACCCTTGGTCATTTTACCAACAAGGTTATTTCTTATTTAAAGGCTCCGCGTACGGTCGAGAAATGATGTTTAGCTTATTTGACATGTATTCGCGATTCTAGTGCAGATGTTCCTTCCATGGATTCACTACCAGTTGTGTGTGAGTTTCTAGAGGTGTTTCCTACAGATTTGCCAGGGATTCCACTCGACAGAGATATTGACTTCTGTATTGACTTGGCTCCGGGCACTCAACCTATTTCTTTTCCACCATACGATATGGCCCCGCATGAGTTGAAGGAATTGAAGGAGCAATTGCAAGATTTTCTTAATAAGGGATTCATTAGACCTAGTGTCTCACCTTGGGGTGCGCCCGTATTGTTCGTGAAGAAGAAGGATGGTTCGATGAGGATGTGTAAAGACTATCGGCAGTTGAACAAAGAACTATAAAAAACAAGTACATGTTGCTAAGGATTGATGACTTATTCGATCAGCTTCAAGGTGAAAAAGTGTTCCGAATATCGAATTGAGGTTTGGCTACCATTAGTTGAAGATTAGGGCATTAGATGTCCCTAAGACATCTTTTAGGACATGGTAAGGGCATTATGAGTTCCTAGTGATGTCATTTGGGTCGAAAAATGTCCCACCAACATTTATTGATTTGATGAACCGGGTATTTAAGCCCTATTTGAACTTTTTTGTGATCTTATTTATTGATGATATCTTGATCTACTCCTGCAGTCGAGAGGAGCATGAGCATCATCTTTGGATAGTACTTCAGACTCTAAGAGATAGTCAGTTATATGTCAAGAATTCGAAGTGTGAGTTTTGGTTGGACTCGGTTGCCTTTTTGGGGCATGTTGTATCGGTCGAGGGAATTAAAGTGGATTCTAAGAAGATTGAGGTTCAGAACTGGCATACACCTACTTCAGCTACATAGATTTGGAGTTTCCTAGGTTTGGCGGGTTATTACCGCCGCTTCGTGGGGGGTTTTCATCCATAGCAGCCCCATTGACTAGATTGACCAAGAAGGGTGCTCCTTTTAGGTGGTCTGATGAGTGTGAGTTGAGCTTTCAGAAGCTCAAAACTACTTTTGACTACGACTCCAATGTTGGTGTTGCCCACAAGTTCATGATCCTACATGGTGTATTGTGATACATTGTGTATTGGTCTCCGTGTAGTATTAATGCAGGATGGCAGGGTGATCGCTTACGCGTCTTTGCAGTTGAAGGTTCGTGAGAAGCATTACCCTCTTCATGAACTAGAGTTGGCAACCATTGTCCATGCACTGAAGATTTGGAGGCATTACTTCTACAGCGTGTCGTGTGAGGTGTTATGGATCATCGGAGTATACAACATTTGTTGAAGCAAAAGGATCACAACTTGAGGCAGAGGAGGTGGTTGAAGGTGTTAAAAGACTATTATATCATCATTTTGTATCATCCCATGAATGCCAATGTGGTCGACGCCTTAAGTAGAAACGTTGTGAGTATGGGTTGACTTGCGTATATTCCGATTGGTGAGAGACCGCTAGCATCATATGTTCAGGCCTTGGCCAATCAGTTCATGAGGTTAGATGTTTCGAAGCACAGTCGTGTTCTAGCTTGCACGGTCTCTCGGTCTTCTTTGTATGAGCACATCAGAGAGCATTAGTTTGACGACCCATATTTTCTTGTCCTTAAGGACACGGTGCGGCACGGTGATGCCAAGCAGGTTACTATCGCAGATGATAGGTGTTTCAAATGGAGGATCATGTTTGTGTACCCAATGTGGATGGGTTTCGTGTGTTGATTCTTAAAGAGGCCCACAGCTCGCGGTATTCCATTAATCCGGGTACCGACAAGATGTATTAGGAATTACGGCAGCATTATTGGTGGAGAAGAATGAAGAAAGATATAGTTGCATATGTGGGTCATTGTGGACAGGTTGACCAAGTCAACACATTTCATTCCAGTAGCACTTACCTATTCTTCAAAGCGGTGGGTAATTGAGATCTATATCCGTGAGATTGTTCATCTTCAAGGTGTGCTTGTGTCCATCATTTCTGGTTGGGGTATGTTCACCTTGCACTTTTGGAGGACCGTACACTGTGAGTTAGGAACACGGGTTGAGTTGAGTATAGTATTCCACCCCCAAATGTACGGTCAATTTTAGCGCACCATACACATATTGGAGGATATTCTTCGCGCAAGCGTTATAGATTTCGGGGACTCTTGGGATCAGTTGCTGCCACTTGTGGAGTTTTCCTACAATAATAGCTACCAATCGAGTATTCAGATGGCTCCCTATGAGGCATTATACGGGAGGCAGATCCGTTCGCCAGTTGGTTGGTTTCAGCCGGGAGACGCTCGATTGTTGGGTACCGATTTGGTTTAGGATGCCTTGGAAAAGGTCAAGATGATTCAAGATCAACTTCACACAACTCAGACTAGGCAGAAGAGTTATGTTGATGATAGAATTTGTGATGTTACATTAGAGAGGGTTTTACTCTGCATTTCACCCATGAAGGGTGTTATGAGGTTCGGAAAGAAGGGCAAGTTGAGACCTAGGTATATCGGACCCTTTGAGATTCTTGAGATGGTTGGTGAGGTGGCCTCAAACTTGCACTACCACCTAGCTTATCAGTAGTTCACCCGGTGTTTCATGTCTTCATGCTCTGGAAGTATCACAGTGATCCATCCCATGTGTGAGATTTCAGCTTCGTCCAGCTGGACAAGGATTTGACTTATGATGAAGAGCTGGTGGCCGTTCTAGCGCGGCAGGTCCAGAAGTTGAGGTCTAAGAATTATCCTTTAGTTATAGTACAATGGAGAGGTCACCAGATTGAGGCAACCATGTGGGAGTCTAAGTCCGACATGCGGAGTAGATACCCATTCCTTTTCACCAGTCCAAGTACCTTTATATGTCTATTCGAGGAGAAACATTTGATTTAGAGGTGGAGAAATTGATGACTCGATAGGTCATTTGAGTTTTAGTCTTTATTTTGTGTTGCGAGACCTCGAACAGCTCCATTTAACATTCCTCAATTTACATACGCAGTCCGTGTTTTTTCTGAAAAATATTTATGTGAAAAATTGAAGAATATGTGAATATTAGCCTTGAAAATTATTAGAGTTGACTACGGTCAACATTTTATGTAAACAGATCCAGATTAGTATTTTGACAGCCTCTGTGGGTCCGTATCTTGATTTGGAAGTTGAGCGTATGCCCAGAATTGAATTCGGAAGTCCCTAACTTGATTTAACGTGATTTGTTGAAAACTAGTAATTTTAAGGTTTAAAGAATTCCAAAGATTGACCATAGGTATAGATTCATTTCACTATTTATGACTTGTCTGCAAAATTTGGTGCAAAACGAAGTTGATTTGACGTGATGAGGACGTCCAATTGCAAATTTGAGAGTCCTTTAGTTTCTTTGAAAATTTCATACATTTTGATATACAACGACCCTTCCAGTCGGCACCGTTAGACATCCAGTTGCTTCGATTTGAATTATCCGGAGAAATTAATGCCTGATATATATCAAAATATTCCAAGATAAAGTAATTTTATTACTATTTATTTATTATTTAATTTCATAAATAGCATTAAATATATCCTTAAACTAAGGATTTGGTATAGTTGGTCATAATAGTGTAGTGATTCTATCCCTCCCCTACGTTTCAATTCGTGGTTCTAGGTGTTATTTTGGTGTTTTGTTCACGCGAGCGAGGTCGTATGATGTTGTTACACTTGTGCGCATGTTTGGTTCGTATGATATTGTTACACTTGTGTGCATGTTTTGGATGTTGGTTATGGTTGGAATAGCTGGTGTACTTCTTGTGTTGGTGCTCTATTGCAGATCTTGCATTTGCGAGGTCTGACTCGCAATTGTGAGCCTCGCTTTTGAGAACAAATGTTCGCATTTGCGAGCATGGGCTGGATTGGGAGGTATCACATTTTCGAGGATTATGTTCGCATTTGCAAACTATCAGCGATCGCAATTGCGATCTCAGTTGCATTTGCAACTTCTGTGGCCCTGAGATAATTTTTCCATTTGCGACCCTTGTCTAGCATTTGTGATGTTCGCAATTGCGAACAAGACATCGCAATTACGACATCCATAGCTGGGTAAAAGAGGTGAAAACGGGACTTAGCTCATTTCTCACAATTCTCAACCCTAAACGCCCTAGAGGCGATTTTCCGAGAGACTTTTCTTTCCAAATTCATTGGTAAGTGACTTTATTCTATTTCCTTTCAATTATCCATTATATTTTATGAGGTTTCAACATCAAATCTATGATTTCCATGGTAGAGATTAGGGATTTGCGTAGAATTGGGGATTGTTGTAAAATTGAGATTTAGACCTCGAATTGGGGTCAGATTTTGAAACAAATCACACAACCGGGTTTTGAAGAAGTGGGAACGGGGTTGACTTTTGTTGACTTCTTGTAAAATCATTGAATATTGAATCTTTTTCACTCGTGGGTAGTTTCTAAAGCTTATTTTTAAGTTTGAACTACATTTGATTTGATTCGATTAGCTTGGAGGCGAATTTTAGAGGAAAGGTCTTTGATTTGATTGTGGAGCGAGGTAAGTGTCGTGGTTAACCTTGTCTTGAGGAACTAGGACTTTTTAGTATAATTTCTATGTGTTTTATGTGTGGGAACAACGTACATGTGAGGTGACAAGTACTTATGTGTTGTTATTGGGTTAAAGCATGCGGGTGGAACTTGTTTCTTTGTATTTTATTGCTTTATTAAATATGACATCCATGCTTAGGTTAGATTATTGTTTCTTTGATTATTCATTTCGTAATTAATGCTTATTTCAAATTTTTTGAATATTGTTAGAAGTTGAAATTTGGCACCATGGCACCATATTTGAAGTTAAATTTATTCTCCGCATTATTTTTCATTCGAATTCATATTATAATTATTATATGGTGAGGAAGAGATAAAATCCCGAAGGGGTGATGTTGTGCCATTGTATTTACATTGTCATTATTACATGGTGAGGAAGAGAGTAAAAGCACGAAGGGTGATGTTGTGTCATTTCATTTACATTATCATTATTACATGGTGAGAAAGAGAGTAAAAGCACGAAGGGTGATGCCATGTCATTTCATTCTTATTATTATTACATGGTGAGGACGAGAGTAAAATCACGAAGGGTGATGCCGTGACATTTCATTTACATTATCATTATTACATGGTGAGGAAGAGAGTAAAAGCACGAAGGGCGATTCCGTGCCATATCATTCTTATTATTATTACATGGTGATTCCGAGAGTAAAATCATGAAGGATGATGCCAAGCCATTATATTCATATTGTTGCATGGTGAGGATGATATTAAAGCACGAAGGGTGATGTCATGCCGTTTTCATATCATTGGTTTGACTGATCATACCGGTTTTAATGATTTACTTGGTTATTTCGTGATTTCATACTTGTCGTAGTTTTTACATCTTCCCCTTTTGCATGTCCCCTCCAAGTTTGTACGTTATCGTTCTTTGTTATTATTGTTGCTTTATATACATTTGTACATGTTTATTTACGTAGGTGTCTTATCATAACCTCTTCACTACCTCGTCGAGGTTAGGCTCGACATTTACGAAGTATGTTGGATTGGTTGTACTCATACTACACTTTTGCACTTCTTGTGCAGATATTGGTATTGGTCCCAGTGGTGCGTGAGGTGCGTCAGCTCAGATCATTGCATACGAAGATTCGAGGTAGATCTGCTGGCATTCGCAGACCTGGAAGTCCCCTTCCTTTTTCAACTTTACTGTTCATTTCTTTTGAAATAGTTGCATTTATTTCAGACCTAGCTTGTAGACTTCTAGTTGCTCGTGTACTCGTGACTCCGGATTTCTGGGAGTAGATATTATCACGTGGTTTATATCAGTACTATGTTAGGCTGGGTTTCTATTTCTCGCCACTATTGTGTTTCTTACTATTAAAATTGTTTATTTAATTATCTCACATCGACTTCCCTAGCAAATGGATGTTAGGCGCCATCACGACTCCGGGGTTGGGATTTCGGGTCGTGACACAAAGACTTGTCCACAGATGTGGAAGGGCGGAGGCTACTGAAGGGTCGCAGATGCGCAACATTGGTTGCACATGTAGAACCGCAGATGCGGTTAAGTGACCCGCAGGTGCGCGAATTACTGGGCAGAAAAGGGTGGAATTGAGGGTTTTATTTCATTTTTCACATTTTTGGTTAGAGAGCTCCGCTTTCGGAGATTTTGGAGGGAATTTTCAAGGATTGGATCAGGGTAAGTGTTCTTGACTCGGGTTTACTTATTATCATTATTCCTTAATTATTTTTATCATTTATTCAGAGATTTGAGTTGGAGTAACGGATAATTTCTTGTAAAAACTTCCTAAAGTGAAAGTTAAGGATTTGAAGGTCGATTTGAGGTTAGAATTGGATAATATTACTATGGTTGGACTCGTATCAGAATGGGTGTTCGGCTTTTGTAAGTTTTGGTGGAGTTTCGAGATGCGGGACTGGGGTTAACTTTTTGAGTTGACTGATAATAGGCTAGATTCACGTAGTTTAGTGTATATTTGTACTCCAACTTAATGATGCTTCATTGTCTTAGGAATGTGAAATGATGTTAAAATGGCTCTAATTGTTGATTTTATGTTTCGCAGGAGCAAAATGTGCTTATGAGGACCTAGGATGGTGTTTGGAGCCAAATTGAAGGAGAAAGGCCCTTGGAGTATTTAACGTGTGAAAAGAAGGAAGAAAATTGCGGGGACAGATTATAAGTCAACTAGCGCGGTCTTAGCACGCCCATTAGCGTTACTGCGCTAGTCCAGCTATCCCAGGCAGAATGTTTAGCCATTAGTGCGCCCAGTAGCGCGATGACTAGAGCGGGCACGCTAGTCCAGTCGAACATGTTATTTTTCAGGGGTAAACTTGGAAGTTTGGGACAATTCCACTTAACCTATATAAGGTTCAACTCGCCCAAAAGAGGGAATGAATCAGGTTTAGAGTCTTGTTCAATAAAAGCAAAGGCAAGAGGCAAGGAGGGCAATTGGGCATCAAATCTCATCTCTCTTCCTTGTATTTTTTTTCATTGTTGATGAATTCTTCTGTTGTTATTTTCAGTAGAATTATGAGTAGCTAATCTATTTAGTCTAAACTTTTGGTGGAACCCGTTGAGGATGAACATCTTGTTATATTAATATAGTTTGCTTGGTTTCAATCTCTATTTGTTCAACTAAGTACTTATTGTATTTGATTGAAGAGCCCTCAATTAGTTGAGCCTATTTAGTATGTATATGCTTGGGAGAGAGTACATATTTAGGTGGTTGTTGAACAACACCACTCCCAAAGTATAGGAAGGATCCATAACCGAGGGTTTAAAGGTTGGATTAGGGATAACGATACCTTGGGTGCAATCTAAAGTGAGCTATAATAAAATAAAACTAGTGTAGCTCGGGAGAGTGCATCTAGTAAATTGTTGTAATTACTCGGGAGAGATTTACGGTACCAAGAGTTCTCATGATTGATAGAGATAATTAGGCCAAACAATAGGAAATATACAAGAAGGGATTTCATCAGCGGGGGAAACCATAGCCTTAGATCCTTCTCGCATTTGTTTACAACTCAGTATTAGTTATCTTTTAGTATACTTAATTTCATTCAGTTTTAGTTAGTAAAAAATACTAACAAATTGTTATTCTTAACCTTTGGGAAGTTGATTACGAAGAATTGAGTGAGTCTGATAACGATAATTGATAGGTTAATTCCCTGTGGGATTCGACTCTTGGGCAAAATACTCAGATTATTTTTGCAACGCCCGCTTAGTCTCTTTATAAGACATAGTTAAGCGTGAACAAATTTTGGCACCGTTACCGAGGAATTAACGGTGTTATCAATTAGTGTGGAAGAAATACAAAATTCTTAAGTATAGTCAATTTTCTTCAATTTTCATCTATACATTGAAATTTTAACGTTTGTGAACTTGGTTGTACAGGTTCATGCCTAGAAACACATAGAGAACTGGTGAAGTATTTGAAGCCTTATCAGACTCCGAGAAAGTTTTCAAGGCCTTGAACCGGGCCAACCGGAAAGCAAACAACAACCATCAATAGAACAACTTGAACCCGACATGGAAGATCTAAACAAACATGAACAACAATGGGGACAACGTGGTAGACCCAGTTGCGCAGATAGTGGCACCTCTTGTTCCAGAGGCTCCTTTATATGACTGGGCACAACCCACGGCATAGAATTTGGCCACTGCGATAGTAGTCCCTCAGATACAGGCTGAGTCCTTTCAGATTACAAACAAAATGCTGCACTTGCTGCAGAACAAAGGACTATTTTCGGGGTCATACATTGAGGATCCCTAACAACATTTGAAGAATTTCCTGTCAATTTGCAAAACTCAGAGGAAGCCAAACGTCACTCAGGAAGCAATAAAATTGTTGTTGTTTCCATTCTTAGTGACAGGAGCAGCCCAGACTGGGCTAAACTCACTCCCCATTAATTCCATTACCACATGGGAGGAGATAGTTAAGCAGTTCGTGAAAAAATTCCATCCACCCAACAAGACAACCCAACAAATTGATGAAATCTTGAGTTTCAGACTGAAGCCAACTGAAACATTGCAGGATACATGGGAACGATTTAAAGGAATGTTTGTTATCTGTCCACACCATGGTATTCCAGAGAAAATGGTGGGGCAGCGTTTCTATATGGGTATGGCAGATACCGTAAAGGCAAATGTAGATTCTTCAGCTGGTGGAGCATTCTTGAGAAAAACATGGAGAGAAAGCCAGATCCTGCTTGATAAAATGGCGCAGAATTCGGGGTGGACAACCAGGAATGCACACATTACTCCGGTAGTTCACTCGGTGCCCTTCGATCCATCCAACAATCTTGCTAAGAATATGGCCACCTTGATAACACAGATGAGCATACTAACCAAAAAGGTGGAGGAGTAAGGGCAAAAGCAGCATGTACATATTGTGGATACAACCAATGGGGGCTTATGCACATCTTGCATTAGTCAGCCACTTGGTAATTAGTGGAATGCTGAATGTGATCAACATCACTACCCTAAAAATCTGAAGTATGGGTTATGGGGGTCAGCGACAGGATGGACAGAATTGGGGCCAACAAAATCAACCATACAGGCCATTTTAGCAGCAGCACAACAGTGGAAACATGGGAGCCATGCGACCTCAGGGTAATGTGGCGCCTTACCAAAGGCCATAAGGGTACAAAAATCAGAATCAAAATCAGCAACAGGCTTATCACCCCCCCTCAGCAACAACATGGTGGTAGACAAGAAGATGGGTTTTCCAGACTTGAAGTAATGATGCAACAGGTTATTGGGTCAACGGCAAAAATAAGCGAGAGAGTTGATGCACATGAGTTAGCTATTAAAAACATTAAAGTGCAAATGGGCCAGATCTCGATATCTTTGAATAATCGTCCGCATGAGACATTGCCTGCAGACACTCAGGTAAATCCTAAGGTTCATGGTCCTAAGCAGCTAATGGCAGTGAGTCTACGCAATGGCAGGGACTTAGACTTGGAGAAGGAAAGAGTTCGAGAAAGCAAACAGGCTGAGACACTGGTACAGTGCCTATTGAAATTGATGAGTCAATAAAACTGGCTGAGGTGACAGTGCAGCCTGCCCAAGGAGAACCCAGCACACAGCTCGAGGCTGAGAAAGAAGTTGAGCCAGCCCAGGACCCGGTAATTGAAGTGGTGGCTGACAAAGAAAAATCCAAACTCACTAGGAAGAAGAGACCTCTAGCACCATTCCCACAGAGGCTGGCCAAGTATCAGAAGGATGAGCAGTATAAAAAGTTCTTGGACATGTTGAAACAAATACAAGTAAACATTCCTTTGATTGATGCTCTAAAGGAGATGCCTGGGTATGCCAAAATGACGAAGGACTTAATGTTCCAAAAATTTGACTTCCAATACTTGGCCACAGTGATGCTTACTCAGACTTGCAGTGTTGTTGTGACCCAACCAATTGCCGAAAAGCTGTCTGATCCAAGGAGTTTCACCATTCCCTGCACCATTAAAAATTTTGCCTTTGTAAAGGCACTTTCTGATTTAGGGGCCAGCAATAATCTTATGCCCCTGGCCATCTACAAGAGGTTGGGGATTGGTAGTGCTATGTTATTGCAGCTGGCAGACATGACGGTAAAAAGACTGTCAGGCATTCTGGATGACGTATTGGTGCAGGTAGGGAAATTTGTGTTCCTTGCGGATTTTGTGATACTAGACTCTAAAGTGGATAAAGATATTCCCAAACTTTTGTGAAGGCCATTCTTGGCCACTGGGCGAGCCCTCATTGATTGTGAAACTGGGGAGCTCAAGATGAGATTGAACAACGAGGAAATCACATTCAATGTGCAGAAATCCATGAGGCGACCAAGTGAGTTCGTCAATTGTTCTCTTATTGATGTTGTGGATATGATAGTGGAGGAAGATGATGAGTCCTTAACTATTGATGACCCCCTTGGTGCATGTTTGATGAATTTGGGTGAGGTAAATGGGGAAGAATTGGTAGAATGGGTGTTAGCGCTTGAAGGAAAGGTGTTTGGCTGAGGGCACTCGAGTTTGATCCCTTACACTTAGAAAAGAGAGAGACGCCGCCCGCCAAGCCATCTGTTGAAGAGCCACTCAAGCTGGAGTTGAAGCCGCTTCTAGCCCATCTCAGGTACACGTTTCTTGGACCCAATTCTACTTTACCTGTTATTATCTCATCTAGTTTGCTAGATGTGCAGGCAAAGCAGCTATTACAGGTACTCACTGAGTATAAGACTGCCATTGGGTGGACCATGGTAGACATAAAGGGGGTCAGCCCGGCATACTGTATGCACAAAATCCTGCTAGAAGAGGGGCACAAACCTTCCAGGGAACATCAAAAGCGGCTGAACCCAAACATGAAGGAAGTGGTGAAGAAGGAAATCATAAAATGGTTAGATGCAGGAATCATTTTCCCCATCTCTGACAGCAACTGGGTTATCCCAGTACAATGTGTTCCTAATAATAGTGGCATGACGGTTGTAAAAAATGACAACAATGAGCTGATATCCACAAGGACCGTCACTGGCTGGAGAATTTGCATGGACTACAGAAAGTTAAATCTTTCCACCCGTAAAGAACACTTCCCACTTCCATTCATAGATCAAATGCTCGACAGACTGGCATGCAGGTCTCACTTTTTTTTTCTGGATGAGTACTCGGGATATAACCAAATTTCCATTGCCCCGGAAGATAGAGAAAAGACCTCATTCACCTGTCCCTACGGGATCTTTGCCTTCAGAAGGATGCCCTTTGGCTTATGCAATGCTCCCGCCACATTTCAAAGGTGCATGATGGACATATTCACTGACATGGTCGAGGATATCATGGAGGTGTTCATGGATGATTTCTCAGTGGTGGGAAATTCATTCGAAGAGTGCCTAGCAAATCTGACCCGAGTGTTGAAGCGGTGTATTGAGACGAACCTTGTGCTTAATTGGGAGAAGTGCCATTTCATGGTACAAGAGGGGATAGTCTTGGGGAACTTGATGTCGAGCAAAGGAATTGAGGTGGATTGTTCCAAAGTAGATGTGATTGCAAAGCTTCCACCTCCCACATCGGTTAAAGAGATAAGGAGTTTCCTTGGGCATGCCGGGTTCTACAGACGATTCATCAAAGACTTCTCCAAAATAGCCAACCCCCTATGTAAGTTTCTCGAAAAAGATAGCCCTTTTATATTTTCTAATGATTTCAGGGTGGCTTTTGAGGAGTTGAAAAAGAGGCTAGTCACGGCCCCGATCATTGTTGCACCCGACTGGGAGCAACCATTCGAGCTCATGTGTGATGCCAGTGACTACGCAGTGGGAGCAGTGTTAGGACATCGAAAGGAAAAGATAATGCACCCGATCTACTACGCGAGTAGGACATTGAGTGGAGCTCAGCTGAACTACACGGTGACCGAAAAAAAGATGCTCTCAGCAGTGTTCACCTTTGACAAGTTCAGATCATACCTGATCGGCTCGAAGGTGATTGTTTACACTGATCATGCTGCCCTCAGGTATTTGATTAAGAAGAAATAATCCAAGTCGCGCCTAATTCGTTGGGTGCTGCTATTGTAAGAATTCGATATAGAGATTCGTGACCGCAAGGGCACGAAGAACAAAGTGGCGGACGATCTGTCGCGACTTGAAGGCGCTGAAAATGCAGTGAAAGTAGAGGATATTCTGGAAACCTTTCCAGACGAGCAGCTACTCGCCACGAGCATGGAGGAGGTGCCATTGTATGCAGACATTGCAAATTACCTGGCAAGTGGTATTGAGCCCTATGAACTTTCATCTGTCTAAAAGAAATTTTTTTTATCGTGATTGCCGCAATTATTACTGGGATGAACCTCACCTATTTAGAATTTGTATTGACAATATGATCCGGAGGTGCGTCCTCGAGATAGACCAATTTTCTGTTTTGCAGTTGTGTCACGCATCAGCGTATGGAGGGCATTTTGGAGGAGTTCGAACATCAGTCAAAGTTCTAGAGGCCGGATTCTACTGGCCAACTGTGTTCAAAGATGCCCACCAATGGGTGAAGGGCTGCGATGACTGTCAACGGACGAGGAACATATCCTGCCGCCATGAGATGCCCATGAACCCGATCAAAGATGTCGAGGTGTTTGATGTATGGGGGATTGACTTTATGGGTCCCTTCGTTAGCTCTTACTGCAATAAGTGCATACTTGTTGTTGTCGACTATGTGTCCAAATGGGTGGAAGCTGCAGCACTCCCCACCAATGATGCAAGGGTGGTAGTGGGATTCTTGAAGAAAAACATATTCACCCGTTTTGGGATCCCAAGGGCCATCATCAGTGACGGAGGCACTCACTTCTACAATCGTGCCTTGGAAAAGCTGTTAGCTAAGTACAATGTGCGCCACAAGGTGGCAACCCCTTATCACCCTCAGACGAGTGGGCAGGTTGAGGTGTCAAATCAAGAAATCAAGAGTGTGCTAGCTAAAACGGTGAAAGCCACAAGAACTGATTGGGCGAAAAAGCTTGATGACGCACTCTGGGCATACATAACTGCATTCAAAACGCCAATTGGTATGTCGCCATAGAAGTTGTTGTTCGGAAAGGCCTGTCACCTGCTGGTAGAACTGGAACATCGAGCTTGGTGGGCACTGAAACAGTTAAATATGGATTTTTGATGATGGGGGCACAAGTCGATTCACTGAACTGCATGAGTTGGATGAATTCAAATATCTTGCCTTTCAAAGCACGAGGTTGTACATAGAGAGAATGAAGAGGTTACACGATAAGAACGTTGTGGACCGAAACTTCAAACCCGGAGATATGGTTCTGCTCTATAACTCAAGATTGAGACTTTTTTCGGGTAAACTCAAGTCCCAATGGTCTGGACCATTTCGTGTGGTCGAAGTGTTTCCCTTACGTGCTGTAGAGGTTGCTTCTAAAAAAGGTGCCCACACCTTCAGAGTTAATGGGAAGAGATTGAAACTGTATGTGGGGATGGACGAGAACAAGGAAGTGTTTGTGGTGCTTCTTGATGAACCTCAGAGGTCGAGCGAGCCACAAATGTCCTCATTCTGCATCGTGCCACAGCGTTAAATCAGGCGTTTCATGGGAGGCAACCCAATGTGTAGTGTTTATAGCATAGGTGATGAATAGTTGAATTGTTGTAAGCACTAACATATGCAGGTGTGCGTGGGCGAAGGGTGGACTCAAGCCATCCCAAGGAAAAAGTAAGAAAAAATGAAGTGTGGTGAGGCCTGGACTAGCGCGACCGCGCTACTGAGCGCGCTAGTGGTCGCGCTAATGGCCTAGTGCACTGCCTCAAGTTCTTGCCACTAGTGCGGGCACGGTAGTGGTCGCGCATATGGCCTTTTGTTCTACCTCGTTTTACCGCCACTAGCGTGGTCGCGCTATGAGCGTGCTAGTGACCGCATGTCTTTTAGTTCTGCCTCGTTCAACCCCCACTAGCGCATTCGCGCTATAGCCACGCTAGTGACCGTGCTAGTCCCGTCGCGGCTAGGTAAGTTTTCTTTTACGTTTAATTTTTTATTTTATTTTACCCAAAACATAACCCAACCGCCCCACTTCCCACACTCCCCCCCCCCACGTCCGCCCACTTACGCCACTCCTCTAAAACTCTTCTTCTTCTCAAACCCTTCTTCTTCCTTATCCTAAACAAAGAAATAAAGAAAAGGAACCCTTCTCCCCCTTCAAGCTCAAGCACTGATACATACCTCAGGTTCTTCTTCCACCAACACCCAGCCCTGCCCTACACTTCTCACTCCCTTCACACCACAGGTATGTGTCTTCTTCTCTAGTTTTTTTTTCTCTTTTTCGTTTTTAATTTGGTAGTTTTCTTTTTTTTTTCCTTTGTTAAAAGTTGTAGCTTTTTCTTCTTATTTAGTAGAAATACTTGGTAGTGTATGATTCGTACTGGTGGGTGATGGTATTTGGGGGTGTGGTATGTCTTGATTTAATTGGGGTGATGTTTGAGAAATTGTGGTGGAAGTTGGGGCTTTAACTTGTTAAATGGGGGCTCCCGGTGAATAATGACCACAATGTGTTTGTGTAAATGCCTCACTGAATGACAGTTATTGTGACCAATTGTAAGGTGAGGTCTGAGTAACCACATTGGTTCACCTCGTTGGTGCTAAATTCATGATGTGCTTTTTGTAGGTACAATGGCTCCCCGAAAGTGTCAATCCACCAGCTCCTCCTCAGGGAGACAAGCAGGTTCTTCCTCCGGAAGGCCACGGAGGTCCGTTGACACTCGGCCCTTCAACAACAATAAATTTGTATTCGCTAAGGCCCAGGATAGATTTGTGGCAAAGGAATCAAGTGCAGCCATACCTGAACGTGGCATAGACACGGACTCACTCCGGCGTTACTGCCAAAGGATGTATAATGAGCTGATGCGGAGGAGACTATATGTGTTCTTTGAGGAGCCCGATGAGGCTAATGCCATGATAGTGAGGGAGTTTTATGTGAACTGCCCGGAACACAACAATCATGTGGTCACAGTGATGAAGAAGCAGGTAAACGCCTTTGTGGAGGCTATTTGGACGTTTTACCGGCTGCCAGGCCCCGTGGATATGTGCGAGGACAACTATGAGGCATATGGTCAACGCTATACTCAGTGGGAAACGTTCCTCCCAACCATTTGTATTCCGAACGAAGATATAAAGTGGTATAAGTACAGGCAGAAGTTTCACTCTTTAGCCCTCACCTTTGAGGCAGAATGTTGGCTCTACCTGATTAACAACCGCCTACTCCTATCCCACAACACCTCGGAGGTGAACATTCCTCGCGGGTGTTTGATTTGTTGTTTCATGACGGGCCGCGAATTTGACGTGGTCAGGCTTATGCATAAGGAGATGTTTGTCTGCTATAAGGTTCAGAGGTATGGTTTCTTCTTCCCATCTCTGGTCACCAGATTGTGCCTTGCAACTGGAGTACCAGGAAACTTGGCGATGGATGGCAGAGTGCCAACGGCGTACGCCTTCAGAGCTGATAGGGTCACTATTGGAAAGGAAGCAATGGTCGTTGATGATGAGGAGGAAGAGAATGAGTCGGATGAGGACGCTGAGAAGGAAGCGCAACAAAATATGGAGGAGGAGCAGCCCACTCAGGCACAGGCTGCTGATGTGGAGGGCCCGTCTAAGGCTCGTCGGAGTTATAGGCTAGATCACCTGGAGCAAGACATGGTGGAACTGCACACTTCAGTCACAGACCTAGGTGCGCGAGTTGATGCCGTATCTACCCAACAGAAGAAATCTGAAAAGAAAATCATGGGCTGGCTCCGAGCCCTAGGTCGCGCTTGTCATCTGGACCCAGGGACAGTCTCCGATCAGGACTGAGCGTTTAGGGAAGTCCCTCACCTATTTGTTTATTTTGATTGCCATGGGAACATGTCCTCATATTGAGTGTGGGGTGGTGGAAGGATTCCCTTGTGCATGTATATATGTAGATCAAAAATGGGTAGTTTTTTTCTTTATTTTTCTTGTGAGTTAGTACAATTGTTAGTTGTTTTCATTATTTTCTTTTGATTTGTTTTTGCTTCTGTGTTTGTGATTGTAAATAGCAGTGTTTTTAATTAAGTCATCTTGGCCCGACGACGGATCCCTGTCGACGGGTTCTTGAGGGTCTAAGTCGACCAAAAAAAAAGAGTGGGCTCTTCCTGATGACAGACTTCTTATGCAGTTTTCTTGAGGGAATCTAGTCCAAAGAAAGCACAAAAAAGATTTGTTATTTTCTTTTTAGGTAGTGTAGCAACTCCCTCTTGGTTTTTCTTTTGACCGCGATTCTTTTCCAAGAATTTAGCTTGAACCGAGTATAGTTAAGTTTTTTTTTTTTAGTTGTTAGGTGTTTTGGGCAAGGAGGTGAAATAAGAGAGGCATCCCTTAGCGTTGTTACACCCGAACACGAAAGACCCTAGAGTGTGATGCTTAGGCTCATTAGTTGACTCTTGCGGAATGCCTTAAATTTGTATGTTGTAACTGACTTGAATGCTCGGTGAGAGTATCTTGATAAGCTAATCTGGAGTGAGTCATGTTCCATATGTGTGTGAGGTGTCGCATTGTATTCTATATCCACATTCGATGTCTAGAACTTGCCCTATGTGTTTGCAAAGCGAAATAGTAGTTCGTTCAGTCTTAGAAGTGATATAGGCATTTCTTTGTTAAGCCAGACATAAAAGTGTATCCACCTGATTGTAATTTACCATACTTAACCCCTTTGAGCTTATAAGCCTGTTTCTTTGGCAACCACATTACAACCCTTACCCAATTGTTTGAATGGTCTATCTGTTTGAACCCTGTACCTCCCATGAGCACTTGAATTGTTAGAGATTATGTAAAAGTCAAAGTGTGGTGTGGTGGTTTGGTTTTTGAGTGAAATCAAAGAAATAAAAGAAAAGGTGAAAAAGTGTGAAAAAAATGAAAGAATAAGCGCCACTTGAAAAAAAAAAAGAGAAAGGACAAAGAATAAATACAGTCCTTAATAAGTGGTGATTCGATAAAATTGCACCTAAGGGAGTTTGGGGTAAATATAAAGGGAAATGTGGTGTAAATTATGGTCGGGCATAAGAATGGTTTGAAAGCTAAAGTAATTGTATTAAAAGTGCTTAGGGAGGTTAGTCACTATATCTAAAGATATCCTACCCGTCCCTTAGCCTATATTACAACCAAATGAAGACCTAATTGATCTTAGACTGAATGGGCTCCATTAGTAGAGTATTACACTACAGGAAAGCCTATGGTGTATCTTTGTGGCATATGAATGTTCTTTTCGAGAGTGAGTGAATTATTTCCATTTGAGTTCGTACATGTTCTTAATATTATTCTTGTGGAACTACTCTCGTGTGTGTGATGTGAGGGCACTAGATTCATGACGGAAAGGTAAGTCTTGACCTCTGTGTAGAGTACTTTGAGAAAGTAGGAATATTGGATGTCATGTGAGAGTCGACCCTTGAGGCATGGATGTTACATTGCTAGGTATAACTCCTGTAATATGTTCATGGTGTGACATATTAGGGAAATTCTTGATGAAAGGACCTTTGTAGAGTATAGTGGATTGCTCGAGGACTAGCAATGATTTAAGTGTGGGGTGTTGATAATAGGATAAATTCACGTTGTTTAGTGTATATTTTTACTCCAACTTAATGATGCTTCACTGTCTTAGAAATGTGAAATGATGTTAAAATGGCTCTAATTGTTGATTTTATGTTTCGCAGGAGCAAAATGCGCTTATGAGGACCTAGGATGGTGTTTGTAGCCAAATTTAAGGAGAAAGTCCCTTGGAGTATTTAACGTGTGAAAAGAAGGAAGAAAATTGCGGGGACAGATTATAAGTCCACTAGCGCGGTCTTAGCGCGACCGCGCTAGTCCAGCGATCCCAGGCAGAATGTTTAGCCATTAGCGCTCCCAGTAGCGCGAAGACTAGAGCGGGCGCGCTAGTCCAGTCAAACACGTTATTTTTTCAGGGGTAAACTTGGAATCTTGGGACTATTCCACTTAACCTATATAAGGTTCAACTCGCCCAAAAGAGGGAATGAATCAGGTTTAGAGTCTTGTTCAAGAAAAGCAAAGGCAAGTGGTAAGGAGGGCAATTGGGCATCAAATCTCATCTCTCTTCCTTGTATTTTTGTCATTGTTGATGAATTCTTCTATTGTTATTTTCATTAGAATTATGAGTAGCTAATCTATTTAGTCTAAGGTTTTGGTGGAACCCGTTGAGGATGAACATATTGTTATATTAATATAGTTTACTCCGTTTCAATATCTATTTGTTCAACTAAGTTCTTATTGTAGTTGATTGAAGGGCCCTCAATTAGCTGTGCCTATTTAGTATGTATCTGCTCGGGAGAGAGTGCTTATTTATGTAGTTGTTGAATAACACGACTCCCAAAGTATAGGAAGGATCCATAACCGAGGGTTTAAAGGTTGGATTAGGGATAACGATACCTTGGGTGCAATCTAAAGTGAGCTATAATAAAAGCAAGCTAGTGTAGCTCGGGAGAGTGCGTCTAGTAAATTGTCGTAATTACTTGGGAGAGATTTACGGTAGCAAGAGTGATCATGATTGATAGAGATAATTAGGCCAAACAATAGGAAATGTACAAGAAGGGATTTCATCAACGGGGGAAACCATAACCTTAGATCCTTCTCGCATTTGTTTACAACTCAGTATTAGTTATCATTTAGTATACTTAATTTCATTCAGTTTTAGTTAGTAAAAAATACCAACAAATTGTTATTCTTAACCTTTGGCAAGTTGATCACGAAGAATTGAGCGACTCTGATAACGATAATTGATAGTTTAATTCCCTGTGGGATTTGACTCTGGGGCAAAATACTCAGATTATATTTGCAACGCCCGCTTAGTCTTTTTATAAGAAATAATTGAGCGTGATCATTGAATTTTTGATTTTCTTTAAAAATTGCAACTTTATTATTCGGAATCGTTTCTTATGGTTTGTATTTTTTATAGTAAGTTATTTTAACTAGATTCGAGCCGTCCAGAATTGGATTTTCGCTAAAAAGGCTTACTAGTGGGTTGATTTAGCTTATTTGAAGTAAGTATCTTGCCTAACATTATGTAGAGGAACTATACCTTAGGACTTAAGTTGATTCATGTTATTTGGAAATGTGAAAGACGTGTACATGATCTTATATGTGGTATTTTGACTGGTTTAGACTCTTAAACTCTTTCATGCATTTAATTAGAAATTGAAGTATCATGTTAGATCTTCCATTGTTAAATTACTCTTGGTGTTGTTGATTGATATATCTTTCCTTATTGAGTAATTCTCGCTCATTTAATTATAATTATTGAGATTCTTGTTCGTACTGAGGTTGAGCCACGGGCTATACGTTGCGGTAACTTCGGTATTATTGATTTTGGTAAGTTGTGGCATATGGGCACTTGTGGTGCAAGTTGTTATTATGTTGTGATAATGATGTGCATACGGCGGTATAAGGATAGAGGTTAATGTGCATGCGGCGGCATAAAGTGGGATATATGCGTAATACTAGTGAGAGAATTACTTGAAGCCATGCGGAGACATAAGGGGGCTAAAGTGTGTGTAGCTATTTCGGAAAAAACGTTTTCAAAATATATCTCTATGTAAAGCTCACACAAAGGTATAAGTAAAAGGTTGACTTTGAATTGAAATGTGGATACGAGGTGGTACATCGGTTGTGATTCTTGTTATACATCATATGTTAAAGAGGCTTGTTGGTTAAACATTTTTGTTATCTCCTATTTGCCTTACTTGTATTCATTTCATATTAATTGCTTGGTGTTCTTATCATGTGTTGACTCCTAGTTGCCTTTATTGTTTTAAATTCTGTTGTTAGCTTACATTATTGAATTGATTTATACAGTCATGTATTTCTTCGTCTCCTCTTATTTGTTTATGCGGTACCTTGTTTAGTTTCTCTTATCCCAGTAGGTGTCTTGATCTGGCCTCATCACTACTCTACCGAGGTTAGACTTGATACTTGCTGGGTATCGTTGTGGTGTACTTATACTATGCTTCTGTACATTTTTGTGCAGATCCAGGTACTTCATCTGAGGCTAGGCATCAGTGATTTGGCTATATATTCCTAATACTTCAAGGTATGCCTGCTTGGCACTTGCAGGCCTCGGAGTCACCTTCAGTCATTACTTTTACTGTTGTTTTTATTCTACTCAAACAATGTTGTATTAGAGATTTTTAGATTATTTCTATAGAGCTTATAACTCTGTTACACAGGTTTTTGGGAATTTTGTTACAAATGTCCTGTTTTGGGAGTTAATGGATTTATCAGATTATCTTTATCTTAGTTGTTGATTATCTTAAGTTATTTATAAATGTTGGGCTTACCTAGTCTAAGAGACTAGGTGCCATCATGACTGCTTTAGGTGGGATTTAGGGTCGTGGCAGGGGTGAGAGAGGGAGACCTTTTTTATGACTTCGCAAAAAAAGAAACCCTAGAGGCTCTGGCGATCACATTGGCAATTCTGGGGAGATTTTTCACTAAGAGCTCTGATCCGCTATGCCCGGCGATCAGCCTTCCTTTCAGGCTGGTCAGCCTACCCCCACTCTAAATACTGCCATGCACGAAAAAGCAGCGACAGTTGAGCCTATACCCATGCGATGAGTTTCCTTGGTGAATGGGCAACCACTATTCAAGTTTACTTAAGCAAAAGTTGATCGAATGAAAATTATCGAAGGATTGAAATATGTTGTGGTTTGAAAGCTTTCTTATGGAGGGCCAGATTTGCAAGAACTTCGAATAATAATTCATGCGCAATGTGGTATCAAGGGTGAATGCAATATTAGATTCTTCAGAGATAGGCATGTACTGATTTGACTGACTTTATAGTAAGATTTTATAGATTTTACGTCAAAAAATGCTTACTATGTGAAAGCCAAGGATGGCTATGAATACCAGATGAGGACATTGATTTATGATGCTAAGGTCAAGGCATGTGAAGAAACTCCGAAGGCGATGGCTTAGATTTTGTTTCCCAGCTTGTTACCTACGTATTTTGTTAAAGAATGTCTATTTTCTTTAGCATCAGTTGTGGATAAACCATTACACCTAGATATGGCAACAATTAATAAGACACATCCAAGTTGTGCAAGAGTTAAGGTGCTCGTTGATTTGTTAGCCAATTTGCCAAAGAAAGTTCGTATGGATATAGAGAATGAAACTACTAGGGAGGTAAGAACTGAATGGGTAAAGATCCAGTATGATTATTTACCTAAGTACTGTAAAACATGCAAGTTACAAGGCCATGATGATTTTGAGTGCTGGAAATTACATCCAGAATTGATGGTACACGACTATGAAGGAATGTTGAAGCAGGTAATGCGGAGGATAAGGATAAAAATAAGGAGTCTATAATGATTCTTACAAGTGGGAGGTTAGTTGGAAACATTGGGGAGCAGTGGAAAGAAGTAAGGGATAATCGTGTCAAGAACAAGGCTAAGCAAGATGGTGTGCAAGCTGCGTCTGGAAAATAAATTGTCTTAGTTCATAGAAGTAGGCAATAGGTTCAAACGGGTAATAAGTTGACTGCACTTGAAGAGAATAAAGATGATATTGAAGTCAATAATCAGATGGCAGTGGTGACACAAGAAAATGAAGATCGCATCTCAAGACCTAATCCTAATGAATCTGGGAGATCATTAAATCCGGCAACACCTGAGTTTGATCCTATTTCACCTGGAAGTAGGGAAACAAAGGAAGGAGGAACAATTATTGAAGATACTAATGGAAAAAGGCAAGCAAAAGCAACTGGGAAAGAATCTACATCACAGTGGGTTGCTTGAACTTTTGGAGGTAATAAGGAAGCTACAGGTATTCAAGTAGATCAACAGATTCCTCAGGAAAATAATAATGGCAATGACGTAGCTGGTAACGAGGAGATACAGTGTGATGACTTGACCAGGTTTGCTAATACGAAACAATCATGTCAAGAAATTCCATCCCAAATCCTTGATGGAAGTAATGTTCCATTGGGAAAGTTATGGAGTGATCAAATTGAAGAGTTTTTAGAGGAAGAAGAAGGAGAATTTCAAGACGATGATGAAAAAGAACATGATGAAGAGTATGATGATCATTCAGTGGAAATGAAGCTAGAATGCTACCAAAAGAGGAAGAAGATCAAGAAAACGTTGAGGGTGTTTCTAATGTCAATAAGGAGGAGGACAATGTAGCTAATACGGACAACACTCAACTGTTGAAGATAGGTGGTGGAAGTAGTTCAAAATCAAAGCAAATTGTGCCAAAAACCAATGAAACAGTACCTCCATCCAACCCTGACCCTAACCCTAGCCCAGAAGTTGATAACATAACTGATTTTAATGTTGAGATTGGCAAAAAGACTAAGGTTCAGCTGGGAAAACGTTACCAATGGTAGATACCTCTCCCAGCAATCAACCATTGAAGGTGGCCAAGGAGAATTTGAATAAGCTATTGATACCTAAGCCTATACAGAATCAAATGGTGCAGCAGACTGATGGATTGGAGGAGGATGAGCAGTGTGAAAGATGAGGTAAGGATCTGGATGCAGATACAACTGCTCAAAACTTCATGAATTCAGAAAAACAAGGAGACCTATCACCAAGGTTCATAGATAAGGCTAAATCAGCTGGTCGAGGGAGGAAGAAACAGCAGAAGGAGATGTCTAGTGTTCTTGGCACTGGAGTTCAAACGAGAAGGGCCCTTAATAAATCTAGAAATTAATGATGAATTCCATTATCTGGAATATAATGTTTTTCAACACAATGAGAGCCTTTGAAAGGTTTGCTACTATGCATAGGCAGTATGAATTTCAGTTTATTGGGGTGATGGAGCCAATGCAAAATGCAAGAAAATTAGAAACATACCGGAGATAGTTGGGAATGCATCATGCTTTTGTTAATGTCTCAACAAGGTATGGGATTTTGTCGAAGAAGATTATGAATTTGACATTTTATTTGACATAGAACATCATCTTTTACTCAGGTTAATCAATGCCTAGTGTCAAAAGGAATTCATAATAACTTTAGTGTATGCAAAGTGTGATGCAATTGAGAGGATTGAGCTATGGGATACGATGTATACACTAGCTAGTGATATGATTGTTCCTTGGGTTTTTGGGGGAGAATTTAATGTGATTGTTGATAAAGAGGAAAAATTTGGAGGCCGTCATGTATCAAAATGAAGTAGAGGATTTCAGACATTGTATAAATACTTTTAACCTCACTAGTTAGGATTTCAAGGGTAGCATATACACTTGGTGGAATGGTAGGGCTGATGATGATTGTATTATCAAGAGACTCGATAGATGTTTATCCAACTTGGAGTTCCAGGAAATGTTGCCTGGATTAGAGATCACTCATTTTAAAACGGGCTCAGATCATTTCCATTTACTCATAACATGTGATCCGAATGCAGCACCGATTAAAAAATCATTTAGATTCTAGAAGTTTAGGCTAAAGCATGAAACATTTAAGTATGTTGTTAGAGAGAACTGGAAGGCTGATTTTAGTGGGAATCCATTTCATATGTTTAACCATAAGCTGAAAAATTAAGAGAGTTTTTTCAGTTTGGAGCAAAGCAACGTATGGCAACATTTTTCAGAAGGTAGCCAGTCTTGAGGAGTTAGTCATTGCACATGAAACTCAGTTTGAACTGAATCCTACTCCACACAATAAAGAACGTCTCTTGAAGGTGCAAGCTGAATTTATTACATCTTGCATTAGAGAAGGAATTATAGAAGCAAAAAGCTGGGATGAATTGGTTTCAAGATGGGGATCGCAACACAAAGTTTTTTCTTTCTGAAGTCAATGGTCGAAGAAAGAGGTTACAAGTGAAAAGACTTCAAAATAGTCAAGGACATTAGCTTGAAGGAGATGCAATTATGGTTGAGGAAGCAGTAAGATGTTTTGAAGCCCAATTCCACGAAGACCGTGTTCCAACAACTTTTGGTGTACTGGATCACATCCCCAATATGGTGAATACGAGGCAGAATGAAGAGTTAACGTGCCAACTAACTAAAGATGAGGTTAAACATGTTGTGTTTAGTCTCAATGGTGATAATGCAGGAGGGCCAGATGGTTTCAATTGTTCTTTCTTTCAAGCATGTTGGGATACAATTGGAGATGATGTATTTGACATGGTAAGAGCCTTTTTCAATGGCCAAGAACTGCCCAGATTCATCACTCATATGAATTTGGTACTCTTACCTAAGAAGAAGGAGGTAAATACATTCTCAGATATGCGACCCGTAAGTCTTAATAATTTTAAAAATAAAGTATTCTCGATGATTATTCATGAAAGGATGGTTGATCTTCTTCATATGTTGATCTCTACTAAACAAGTTGGATTTGTTAAAGGGTGAATTATTTTTTAGAATGTGCTTCTAACTCAGGAAAATCATCACAAACATTAGACTTCGAACTAAGCCAGGTCTTAATGTTGTGATGAAGTTGGATATGATGAAATCTTATGATAGATTATCTTGGTTATTTTTAACCAAAGTCCTATGGAAGATGGAATTCTGTGAGAGGTTTATTGGCTTGATCTATGATCTTGTGTCAAATAATTGGTACTTTGTGTTATTCAATGGTCAGCCATATGGATTCTTCAAAACTTCTAGAGGGGTGAAACAAGGAGATCCTTTGTCTCTTACTCTATTTATTTTGGCAGCGGAGGCATTGTCTAGAGGGTTGAATGCTTTGCATATGAATCTTTACTTTTGTAGCTTTTGATTTCCCAAATGGAGTCCAAAAAGCAATCACCTTGTCACGACCCAAAATCCACTATAGGTCGTGATTGCACCTAACACCACCGTCAGGCAAGCCAACTATGTTTGATCCACTTAATTACTTATTTTTATTCCTTTGAAATCATAATTTCAATTAATTAAATAGTATAAAATAGAATTTACATGTTGAAACAATGATAATTACGTGAACTACCATACTAAACATCCAGTACAAACCCCCAAAACTTGATGTCACAAGTGCATGAGCATTAACTAGGAAAATATGATAATATACAACATCTGTCTAGAACACAAATTAGACAGAAGAATGTAAATAACTCTGACGAAGACTCTGTGTGCTGCAGACTCGTAAGATGGGATGCCGCTCACCTAAGTCCCCGCAATAGCCGTGCCTCTGCGCTCACAAGACCATTAGACATATACGTACCTACACAAAATATGCAGCGAGTGTAGCATGAGTATGTAAATCAACGCGTACCCAATAAGTATCTAGTCTAACCTCGAAGAAGTAGTGACGAGGGGTCGGCTTCGACACTTACTATTGGCTAATAATAAAGTACCGATATTATAATTAAGCATGGATTATATAAATGCAGCTTAAAACTCAATAACAAGAAATAAATAAACAATTTTTTCCATAATAAGTATATCCAAATTTTATTTCCATTATTGAACAAATTTTATCTCTCAAGCCAATGAAATAATATCAATTATAATTGGACTCCAAGAATTATTACGCACGAATTATGCCGAGGTCGTACGACCCGATCCAACATAAAAATATATAAATTATGCACTACTGAAGGTCGAACGGCACAAACCATAGATGCATCTATCTGCTACCGAGGCGTTCGGCCCACTCCACATATAGAGAAAAATACATTAAAACAATAGATTCAAAATTTATTAAGAGGCTAATATCCAAAGAAATACCAATTCTCATTAACGGTCAAGTGACCCGTCCAAAAGTCCAGTAAATGAACTTTAACCTTTTACAATTCCTTTATAAAGTTCCAATATGAGTTAAGCAATTAAATTAACAAGTAGGGTGAAAACATCGAAAGTATAACATGATTTGGGTCCTAGACTACCGGGACATAAGCATAATTAGTAGCTACGTACGGACTCTCGTCACCTCGTGCGTACGTCTCCCCCACAAGTAGAAGCACATATTAATCAATTCACCAATGGGGTTAATTCTCCCTTACAAGGTTAGAAAAGAGACTTAATCATCTTAAAGCCCACTTTTCCGATCACAGTTTCGCTCTAAAGCCCAACTTGGTGTCATTCAATCCAAAACTAGTCAAACAACGTGAAAATCAATCAAAAATATACTCCAATGCTTGAAATTTAGCATATAAAAATTCCCAATTCCGCTCGAAAATTTGGCAGTGGGGCCAACGTCTCGGAACCCGATAAAACTCACAAAATTCGATAATACATTCAATTACGAGTTCAACCATACTAATTTCATTCAAATCCGACTTTGAATCGGTATTCAAAAGTCGAAAATTTATTTTGTGAAATTACATAAATTTCTTCTGATTTCTTCTTGAAAAATCAATAATCTATCACCGAAAATCAAGATTAATCCATGAAATATAATCAAAATTGAGTCAAGAATATTTACCCCAAGTTTTGCGGTGAAATTCCTCCCCAAAATAGCTAAATCTGAGGTTCCCAACTAAAAATATGAAATAATGTCCGAAATAGAGGACTTATAACACTGCCCCGACTTCCTTCTTCGTGTTGGCGAGCCTCCTATCGCATTCACGATGAACAAAACTCTCGAAAGCCATTTCTAAACTCTTTTCATACAGCCTATAGTACAATGGACATAAATGTTTTTCCACAACTCCAATGCCCATTAATTTGATTTTCTGAAAAATAGACACAAAGGGCTACGTTTCATTTTTGGATCAACTCCAAATTCCTTATAGATTGCAAGATATAAGCTTCCAAAGTTGAACGACGAACAGCAGGAATTCCTTATTCGCGAACGGGGGAATCTCTTCGCGACCGCGAAGGGCAAAGTCCCAGCAGCAAATCCTTCTTCGTGAACGCGAGAGGCTCATCCCGAACGTAAAGAACAACACCAGACATCAGAAAACTAGCATCCAAAGTAGTCCAAAATGATAGGATAACCCCCGAAACATACGCGAAACACACCTGAGGCCCCCCGGAACCCCAACCAAATATATAAACAAGTCCTAAAACATCATACAAACTTAGTTGAGGCCTAAAATCACATCAAATAACGCTAAAAACACAAATTGCACCCCCAATTCAAGCCTAATGAAACTAAGGAATTCCAATTTCTACATTTGATGCAGAAACCTATCAAATCAAGTTCGATTGACCTCAAATTTTGCATACAAGTCATAAATGACATAATGGACCTATCTAATTTCCAAAATCAAATTCCGACCCCAATATCAAAAAGTCAACTCCCGTTCAAACATCCAAACCTTTCATTTCCAAATTTCGTCATGTAAAGCCAAAACTAACTACGGACTTCCAAATAAATATACGGGCACACTCATAAGTCCAAAATCACCATATGGATATAATCCTATGCTCGGAATCCCAAAAGGACATCGATAACATTAAAATACACTTCAACCCAAATTCATGAAATTCTTCCAAAATGCCAACTTTTCACAATAAGCGTTGTAACGCTCTCGGGTCATCCCGAAATTAAATTCCGACCTCATGCACAAGTCATAATACCTGAAGTGAAGCTACCCAAGGCCTCAAACTGCCGAACGACATGTTAGAACTCAAAACGACTGGTCGGGTCGTTACATTCTTCCCTACTTAAACATATGTTAGTCCTCGAACGTGCTAAGAACTGCTCCAGAGTTTTTCGAAATCACTGTTCAACACCTCATGCACCTACCCATGCTACCATAAACCAGTTGAGCACATTAGCCAAGCCAGTCTAAAGATCCTCCTTTTTATTTAGTCAAATAAGCCTTATAGCCAAATTCTAACATCTGAAATCCTCTACCAGGCTTGCGTTCAGCATATGAACATTGTATCAATCACTGCACCCTACACCAAAACATGATTGTATACCCCTACTGAATTCACACCATGCACCGCATAATCCACATGACCATAATAACATCCTCTGACAACAATAGCAACAATTTCATGAATTTGATGCCCTTAACACACCTCATGACGCATCTAAGTCCTGTTCCAACTCTCGCAATTCTGCCACAACGGAAGAGATATGTAGAAATTCATAACCACCCGTTGAATCAGCAAATCATTGAGTCTCCCTCCTAACAAGAATCATTATGTCATTCTGAACTACATAACGATATATGCTCTTTAATATGCCTTATATAAATCTGATTGCACTAATCTCAGGTTCAATAATCTCGTCTCACCCAGTACAAGCTACTCCGGCAATAAGCCAGCGCAAACACTATCCAAGATTTCATATGATGCCATCGATGCCCCCACAAGCTACAACCGAAATATGACACATAAGGAAGAACGCACTCTGGAAAAGAACTATCCAGCCCGTGTAACGAATAAAAACAGCCATCAAATACTATGAGCCTTTCTCAGAGCCATGAAACAGGACACACAAAATAAATATCAGGGACCGTGCTTAACATCTCACTATTGTGGTTTGCCACCCGATCCAATGTGACATTGTTGCGACGTGCAACTCGATCCACAAATCAAACCCTGTGGCGGCGTGCCACTCAGTCCAAACAATATACCCATGGCGGCGTGCCACCCGATCCGCTCATGACAATCAAAAGAAAACACGCGTCAAGTCGTAATGCCTATACTCGTAAAATGTCCGAATATCAACCACAAGCACGCCAAGTGCATAATACAAATCCTGGGGAGACGGGTAGAGCCATATTCTATATGATCTGCATCTTGAGAGCCATCCTGCTCACATAACACCACCGCTATGCGGGACCTCAACACTTGTGTGAGTAATCAAGTAATCTCACAACCCACAGGGCACAATAGAGTATTACATGAAAAAGCTGATGAGGTAACAATATTTAATGCTGAATACTCATTCATAACAAATGCTATGTTGAATGAACACACCTGGCCTGGTGTAGAGCACGAATTCACATTTAGACTCATCAACGGACCTCAAGTCGATTCTTATTGTACTGTACTGGCTAATAATCTTTCAAGGATCCACAATGACCCTTTTCCTTGACACATCAGAACAGTCATCCAACCCGGAACAAACTCACACGGTCCACAACCCAGGGAATAGAATGCCTTTCAGGCATAAACTCTCGCATTTGCGATATTACCATAACCTCCATACTTGGTTTCAATATTTAATAATCAAGTGACTGACATGACATACTTATACAAATATATCTATGAGTACCTTCCCACGACCTTCTGCTCAGGTAGCAAAGTCCGCACATCCATGCCCAACTGTTCTAATTCTGAAAAATGAATCAAAAATCCGCAAGTCAATACACAAAGCCTTTTCCACAGAACACCATCCTCAGTTGACACTAAAGAAAATTTTATCTTACTCTGAACATATAAATTCACTCCTGCTCATTTCAGATCATAAAATTCTATCCATGCAGAACCACAATCTTGACCTCCAATTCCCGTCCCTATGCCGATCACTGCACCTATCATGCCTTTATGCAATAACACATGTATTCACCATAACCCTTGAACTCTTAGTAGGATAAAACACTTCATTGTCTAGAAAAATTTCTCTTAGCTCATTTCAGAAGAATCAATGACACACGCAACTGAATTCTATAATCGCATAAAATACAACCTCATGTCGTGATCTAAACCGCCACAACTCTTCCAGAATTCATTTACACAACAAAGCCATTCTAATCGAATACCTCCTAAATAAACCAAGTTGTAGTGTCGCTCAAGCCCAAGTGTACAACCACAAACTACATGTATAACTGCACGCTGAAGAAATTGATCACTGCCACAATCGTGCTGATTCAACCATTGCCCACCGAGCCACTTCTTCCAGTTTACTCGGGACTTGCCATAGAAATAATAATAGCTCCATCCAAAACATAATGAAACCCAAAAACACTCATCCCGAGTGACCCAATTCACGAGACAACATCGTCTCAATACCCATGAACCAACTCCTATTCTCCTTACACGCACAATAGCATAACCAACTGGTACACCCGTTCTGCAAGACCTTCCGCGAATTCGAAGCTATTTCTTTCCTTCCTCAAATATTGCACGACATACCCAATGATAACGTAAATCATTCCAAGTCCTTAGGCACTACACTTAAATTCTTAACCCATTAGCACCACTGTTAAGAGTCACCCACTCTGACGTGGCCCCGAATATAAGCCAAACTCTAGTGCTCTGCCATCACGTGAACACCCTATCAAAGAAGCACCCGACCGAATTGATTTCCTTGTACATCATATCCACAAGAAGCATAAACTCTGAGTCTTCCCAAAACCTGCACATGAATCGATTAAACCCAAATATAGCACACATTCCTCAAATTCTTTGCTCGAATTATCACTAATGCATTCTTTCCTAAGTCATATTAACCTATCGATACACCGATAACCCAAAACATCACAAGCAGACAACCAGCAACCTAATCGTAGACAGTGGGCTCCCCCACTTCGCTTTTAAGCTACAATCCCATAGTTCTAGATCCCACAAAGATTATTTCTTCTAAATTACCGTGATCTTGCACTCTTAACCCGCCAAAATTTTGAAATCTTATGTTAAACCTTTTATGAACATTCCGAATAATTAGCCATGATTACAAAATTCAACCCTCTACCGAGTAGTAAGTGGAATTCTTCATAGAAACCTTATCAACATCACGCCACTGCTAACCTGCCCACAGGAGGTAGCCCACCAGTGAAAATTTCATGCCGACATCTTCTAACGACACTGCACTCGGTACGATTACTACGAAATTAGTTTAACCCTCCTGAGTCGTGCTCACTCACCAGCCAAACAAGTCCGTTTATTCCCCATTGACATCATGTGAAAGTCCGACAATACATTCCAAACTCGAAGTCATGTTGCATCAAAATAAAATCCGCGGTCCTAGTCACTATCCATCACGATCCCCAAATTTCTCTAAACTTCCTTCAAAGCATGTGGCTATCCTACCACAGAACCCATATCTTACTCGGCCACTCACCCACTTTGGTTAAACCCTCTCTTTTAATCAACTTCTCGACTTCTGCTTTTCATACTTGACCTACTAGTTATTCAACCACCGTGGGACTCCTTCCGCCACGTCCTTCCTCATCCTTCCCCGCCCCAAATACTGCCCCAAAGCATAATACATCTCTTTGGAACCTTATCTGACCAATTGCTAGCAACTCTAAGCCTCCTTGAAGATCATCTTTCTCGATCCATCAATGTTAGAAACACTTATTCGATCCCAAAACCGCTAGATACTATTATCTCCGACAACTGCTTCTCATGTACCATTTCACAGCACTCTACTCCGTAGGCAAATCAAGGAGGCCATAACACCGGCGAACCATAATTCAAACAAGGATAGCGACACTACATCACATATGAAAATTCCACCACGTTCTAAAATACCAAGTCTCGTTACTCCATCAACCCCAAACCTGAACATTCATAGTCTGATTGCCTTTCCTTTGCTGGAATTAAATGTTGAACCTTTAAATCATGCGCTGAGAAATCTTCGTTTCAAGTCCTTCACTGCCTCAACACGTAATCAAGCACCCCCACCATTACATCAATATTGTGCGATAATAACTCATGAACATCATAGCAATATGTGCACAGCCTCAAAACCATAGGGAATATAGATACTGAGTTGGAACAAAAGAATATCCTTCCGCAAGGTGATGATAATAGCCTGCCCGAACACGCAGGGAAAAAAATCATACACCACATCTGCAGTACCACTGCAACTCCTCGAGGATGCCAAGCACGAGGGGGTTGATGAAGGCAAAGTCCCCGAGGGGGAGAAGATGAAGTCCCCGATAATAATGATAGACTAGGTCTCAAAAAGGCTCCGTGTGGGAGTGTTGTAAATATACCTTTGTACCATCATTTATATAAAGAGATCTTTCGTTTTGTCTTCGTCTCTAATTTTGTGGTTTGAATTTTGATGCTTGTCGTTGAGGTCTTATAAGCTTGATTTTGCCTCATCGAGGTCTTTCGATTAGTCCATGAGTGGGATGACCTCGGCCTTCATATCGAGGGTATGCCCTTTTCGGGGTCTTATAAGTTCGATATCATGGCCTTGGCCTTGATATCGGGGTATTTCCCTTTTAGGGTTTCACAAGTGCGATGTTGCCTCATTGAGGTCTTACAAATTATCTCTTAGGCTCTTTTTCTTGGCCCTGAGGCTCCGTGGATCGGCCCTGAGGCTCTTTAGGTTGGCCCTGAGACTCTTTAGGTTGGGTCGATGCGACCTCTAGCACGGCTATAGTTTTCCCTCATTTTGGCTAAAGCCTTTTGAATTTTTGATTATGCCTTGGCATGTTTTGTGTTCGTCAGACTCTTCGACGGCTCAAACGAGAACCTCGATTATGAGTCGATATGTGACGATAGTCGAGTACCTCGGGAGGTTTACTCGGAGGCTTATTTTTCAAAGCCTTTTCATTGAAGGCTGATTGTTTCGAAGCTTTTTCATTGAAGGTTGATTGTTTCGAAGCCTTTTCATTGGTCGGAGCTGATATTATCAAAGCTCTTTTGCTTATGCCGAGGGTAGCATGGTTAATCGGTTCTTTTCAAAGTGTTTTCAAAGTATTTGAAGGCCTGTAGTTTTATGGCGGCGGTCGGACGTCTCCGAGCCGCGTTAATTTGGCCGAAGCCTTTTAATATGACTATAGTCTTTGTGTGTGGCCGTAGCCTTTTAGTTCCCGGGTGAGATAGCCTTGGAGTCTATATCGAGGGTATACCTTTTTAGGGGTCTTACAAGTTTGAGTATATAGCCTTGGCCTTAATATCGGTGTTATGCCTTTTTAAGGTCTTATGAGTCTGGGCATGCCTTGTTGAGGTCTTACAGACTCGATGTTGCCTCGTTGGGGGATTACGAGCTTGAGGTTGCCTCATTAAGGTCTTATAAATTTGATGTTGCCTCATTGAGGGCTTATGAATTTGATGTTTCCTAATTGAGGACTTATGAATTTGATGTTGCCTCATTGAGGGCTTATGAATTTGATGTTGCGTCATTGAGGGCTTATAGATTTGATTGCCTCATGGAGGTCTTATAGATTTTATTGCCTCATGGAGAGCTTACTAGCTCGAAGTTTCCTCGTTGAGGTCTTACGAATTCGAGTTTTTTTATGGCTCGATGAGTTGACTGTTGATGACAAATCCCGAGTGTTCGGGAGTATTTGGCCCTGGAGCCGTTTCTTGTAAAAATAGCAAACTTCTTTGAGGTATGAAGCATTTTGATGATAAAATATACTTCTTCGATTACTTTATACAAGCGTACATGGTTTCACCATCGAGATTTTGATTATTCTATGCGGGCACGGTTCATTCGACCGTTTGGCCCGGTACAAGATTCTCCTGTTGAGACCCTCTTTTGCATATTTTGATTTTTGAGGGTGATCTCCCGGGGGGATGTCCCCCAGTATTTGAGGTTGATTTGAGAAGAAACCTTGAATACTTGTTGAGTTCCCCTTAGGTAGCATATAGATGTTGCCTCGTTAAAAACCTCATCCGTAAAATCCGTTTGGAATAAAACCTGATCTAGGGAAAAAAGACTGCAATGCGTGCTTTAAAATCCAAGGTCTTCGAGCTGGAAGGTGCGTTGATTCCTTTTGATCGAACGCCTGCAATGGGTTAGTATAAAACATAAATTAAAAGGGGGAGGGTTGTTCCTTAGCAGTGATAGTGTTTGAACCTTGATATATTTAAATTTCTTGTTTCGAGGACGCGGCACGGTCCTTTATTTACTCATTTGGGTGTAGTCGAGAATGTAAGTTGTGGCCTCTACTTGGCTGTTTGCTTGTCCTTTGGATCCTTCGATGTAGAAGGCATAGATGTCGGTGCCACGTCATGCACCGCGAACATCTCTCTCGCTTCATGCTGCTCCCTGTATACTATTTTTACTCCATCCTTTGTTGGAAACTTCATCATTTGATGAAGGGTTGATGGCACCGCTCTCATACTGTGTATCCATGGCCTACTGAGTAAGTCATTGTATCTTATGTCACATTCGATGACGTGAAACATGGTGTCTTGAATCGTACTGGCCACGTTGACTGGGAGGATGATCTCCCCTCTGGTCGTTTCGCTCGCCATATTGAATCCATTGAGGACTCGAGAGTCGGGCCCGATTTGATCGAGTAGTCCGAGTTGCTCTACCTCCCTCGACCACGAGCACACATTTAATTTGAAATTTATTCAAAAGAAAAGAAATTACCAGTGCGTCATTATGAGGCTGAGACAAGGTTTTGATGTCCTCTTCGCTGAATGAAATAGCATCTTCCGGTATGTAGATTCGAGTTCGTTTTTCCCTGGTGATGGATACTTTTGTTCTCTTGAAAATGGGTCCATGTGGGACGTCGACTCCTCTGATGATCATGTCTATGATGTGATAAGGGTCTTCTGGTTCATTTTTCCTGTTGGCATCTCTTTCTTGAAAGTGATTTTTGGCCCGGTCGCTGAGGAACTCTCGAAGGTGCCCTTTGTTGAACAATCAGGCTACCTCTTCTCGAAGCTCTATGTAGTCCTCGGTTCTGTGCCCATGAGTGCCATGGTATTTACACATTAAGTTGGGGTTCCTTTGGAAAGTATTTGATTATATGGGCTTGGGCCACCAGGTGTCCCTGATCTTGCCTATGGCTGACACGATGCCTGAAACATCGACATTGAAGTTGTACTCGGTCAGTCGAGGTGCGTCATTCACCGGCCTCGAATGCCTATTGAACCCTGCTTTGTTGATGAGTCCCCGGGAACCTTGGCTTCGATTGATCCTTCGATCGCTCTGGGGTATGTTGTGCCTCTAGGAGTTTTTTTTATCCTCTACATACGGTTGGTATCTTTCTTTGTTTGGTCTGGATTCCCTTTCTGTAAACCTAGACTCCTTTGTCGAGATCATTCTTGGGTATATCGATCCCGATGGGGGCTCCTAATTGGTCGTCCTCGACCTTGATCTTCAATTGATACCTGTTATATACATCCTCCCAAGTTATGGTAGGGTACTCGATCAAATTTTGATGTAGCTGCTTCGAAGCTATCGAGCTTCATTCAAGCCCTAAGTGAAGGCTTGCACCGCCCAGTCATCGAATACTGACGGCAATTCCATTCGTTCCATCTGAAAGAGGGATACGAACTCCCTTAACATCTCGTTCTCCCTCTATTTGATTTTGAAGACATCGGAATCCTTGTAGCGACCTTAATGGCACCTGTGTGCGCCCTCACAAAGGAGTCCGCCAACATGGCAAATGAATCCATTGAGTTCACAGGTAGGTTATGATACCACATCATGGCCCCTTTCGAGAGAATTTCTCCAAATGTTTTCAGCAAGACGGACTCAATATCGTCATCATTTAGGCCATTCCCTTTTACAGCATAAGTATAAGCAGTGATGTGCTCATTAGTGTTCGAGGTCCCGTTATACTTCGGGATATCGGGCATTCTGAACTTCTTCGGAATGGGCTTCGGAGCCGCACTCGATGGAAATGGTTTCTGCACGAACTTCTTCGAGTCTACCCCCTTCAGAACCGGAGGTGCGCCTGGGATCTGGTCGACCCTCGAGTTATAGCTTTCTAATTTTTTGTCATTGGCCTCTATTTCTTTTCTCCTGATTCAATCATTTTGGTGAGATCCTCGAGCATTTTGACAATAGTGGGGTTTGTTCCTGACCCGTTATTACTCGATCTTTCTGGTTCTTTCTCCACTTAAGGAGTTGTTTCCGGCCCCTCCGTGCTTGTACTATTCTTGCAGACTTGGTCAGCTCTAATCATGTGCCCTTGGGAATTTCCTGCCTTTCCATGAGGGTCATCGATTTATACTGCCTCGAGGTTGAACACAGGGAACCTTCGATATGCTCCCACGAGGGATACACCTCGGGCCTAAGCTTCGAATTTTACCCCGAGCTTCTCGAGGACGGGTGTGGAACGCCACGGTGGCCTCAAAATCGGACTCTCCGATTTTTGCCGTATACAATTTACATTACTTAACAATTTTATCTCTCAAGCCAATAAAACAATATCAATTATAATTGGACTCCAAGAATTATTATGCAAGAATTATGTTGAGGTCGTACGGTCCGATCCAGCATAAAAATATATAAATGGTGTACTGTCGAGGGTCAAACGACACGAACCATAGAAATATCTATCTGCTACCGAGGCGTTCGAGCGCCCCACAAGAAGAGAAGAAAATACATTAAAACAAGCGATTCAAGATTTATTAAGAGGCTAATATCCAAAGAAAAACCAATTCTCATTAACGGTCAAGTGACCCGTCCAAAACTCTAGTAAATGGAGTTTAACCTTTTACCATTCTTTTATCAAGTTCCAATATGAGTTAAGAAATTAAATTAACAAGTAGGGTGCAAACATCGCAAGTATAACATGATTTGGGTCCTATACTACCCGAGGACATAAGCATAATTAGTAGCTACGTACGGACTCTCGTCACCTCGTGCGTACGTAGCCCCCACAAGTAGAAGCACATATTAATCAATTAACCTATAGGTTTAATTCCCTCTTACAAGGTTAGAAAAGAGACTTACCTCGTCTTAAAGCCCACTTTTCCTTTCACAATTTCGCTCTAAAGCCCAACTTGGTGCCGTTTAATATGAAACTAGTCAAACAACATGCAAATTAATCAAAAATATACTCCAATGCTTGAAATTTAATAATTTATAAAAATTACAAACTCCGCTCGAAAAGTTGGAAGTGGGGCCCACATCTCGAAACCTGACGAAACTCATAAAATATGACAATCCATTCAATTACGAGTTCAACCATACTAATTTCATTCAAATCTGACACCGAATCGGTATTCAAAACTCAAAAATTCGTTTTGTGAAATTATAGAAATTTCTTTCGATTTCTTCTTGAAAAATCAATAATCTAACGCCGAAAATGAAGATTAATCCATGAAATATAATCAAAAGTGAGTTAAGAATGCTTACCTCAAGTTTTGTGGTGAAATTCCTCTCCAAAATCGCTAAATCCCGAGGTTCCCAACTAAAAATATGAAATAATGGCTCAAAGGTCCGAAATAGAGGACATATAACACTGTCCCGACTTTCTTCTTTGCGTTCGCGAGCCTTCGATCGCGTTTGTGATGAACAAATCCCTCAAAAGTCATTTCCAAACTCTTCTTATACAGCCTTTAGTATAATGGTCATAACTTTTTGTACTCAACTCTAAATGTTAAATGATTTGACTTTATGAAAACTAGACACAAAGAGCTACATCTTTTATTTTTTGGATCATCTCCAAATTCCTTAAAGATTGCGAGATATAAGCTTCCAAAGTCGGACGACGGACAACAGGAATTCCTTATTCGTGAACGCAAAGAGAAAAGTCCCAGCAGCAAATCCTTCTTCGCGAACGCGAGAGGTCCTCACGAACGCGAAGAAAAACACCAGGCATAAAAAAACTAGCATCCAAAGTAGCCCAAAATGATCTGAAACACACCCGAGGCCCCCATGACCCAAACGAAATATATCAACAAGTCCTAAAATATCATACAAATTTAGTCGAGGCTTCAAATAACATCAAACAATGTTAAAAACACGAATTACATCCCAATTCAAGTCTAATGAAACTAAGAAATTCCAACTTCTACATTCGATGCCGAAACATATCAAATCAAGTCCGATTGACCTCAAATTTTGCACACAAGTCATAAACGGCATAATGGATTCACCATATGGATATAATACTATGCTCGGAATCCCAAACGGACATCGATAACATTAAAATACACTTCAACCAAATTCATGAAATTCTTCCAAAATGCCAACTTTCCACAATAAGCGTTGTAACGCTTCCGGTTATCCAAAACCCGATCCCGGCATACACCCAAGTCCACAATTATTATACGAACCTATTGGAACCTTCACATCTCAATTCCGAGGTCGTTTACTCAAAATCCAAACCTTAGTCAACTCTTCCAACTTAAAGCTTCGAAAATGAGAATTTTCTTTCCAAATCAACTCCGAACTTCCCAAAATTCAATTTCGACTTCATGTACAAGTCGTAATACCTAAAATGAAGCTACCTAAGGCCTCAAACTATTGAACGACGCGTTAGATCTCAAAACGACCGATCGGGTCATTACACACCTAGCCTATGCGGATGACACAATTATTTTCTCTTCCTTTGATGCTATTTCCTTGTAGCTTATAATGGAGGTCTTATATGCATATGAAGCTGCGTCTGGGCAAGTCATGAATAAGGATAAATCGGCAATTTATATGCACCATTGAGCTAGCTTGGAGGTAGGGGAGAAAATACAAAGAGTTACTGACATTGGCAAGCAGGAATTTCTATTCACATATCTTGGATGCCCAATTTTTTATGCTAGGAGGAGAATGGATTACTATCAAAGTCTTATGAACAAAATTAGAATAAACTTCATGCTTGTACGGGTAAGATGTAATCTATAGGAGATCGGGAAGTGTTAATCTCTCATATTCTCCAAAGCATGCCAATCCACTTAGTTTTAGCCGTAAACCCTCCCAAATATGTGATTAAAAAACTTCACAAGATGTTTGCACCATTCTTTTGGAGTATCTCGGTGAGAGAAAAGAAAAGACATTGGTCTTCTTGCAGTAATTTGTGTCTTCCAGTTAAAGAGGGGGAATAGGATTTAGATGCTCCATGATATATCCAAAGCTTTGTTTTGCAAACTTTGGTGAAATTTTTGGGCTAAACCTACTTTGTGGAGCTCCTTTGTAAGCCAAAAATATTGCAAAAAGATGAATGTTATAGTAATACCATGGAGACAGGGGTCACATGCTTGGAGAAAAATGCTCGAACGTAGGAATTTGATTGAGCACCAAATCTTATGGCAACCAAAGATGGGATCCTCGTTATTTTGGTTTGATAACTGGACAAGCCTAGATGCACTATATTTTGTAACTACACCTGATTTCTTTGTTGATGAGACAGTGCACAATGTATGTGAAGTGATGAGGGATGGAGCATAGGATGAAATATCGATTGAGGGAGTTTTTACCTAATGAATATTATAATGCATATTTTTGAGATATAAAGCCTCCAGTTGAGTATAATGAACTCGATAAGCCCTACTGGATGTTGGAGAATAGAGGGGTGTTTAGTGGTAAATCATCTTGGTAATACTTGAGGAAAAGGAGAGATCCTAGCATTGCATATGAGAACATGTGGGTGAAAGGATTACCATTTTGAGATCTCTTTTTTCATGTGAAGATTATGGAAAGGCAAGCTACCATTGGATGACACTATAAGGAGATGGTGATACTTCTTGCCTTCGAAATGTTGGTGTTGTATAAATCCGGAGGAAGAGACATTGGCACATGTTTTTTTTCAAATCATATGTTGCTTCAAGGGTCTGGTCTTATTTCCTATATTTTGCAGGATTATCAATTGAAATTCTAACTTACACCAAGCAGTAGTGAAGTGTTGGACAATGCACGTTGTTCCAAGGCTTAAGCCAATCTTTCAAGATTTGTCGTGTATTATTTTGTGGGAATTATGGAAGAGAAGAAATAGTATGATGCATGGCGAAAGGGTGACTATTAGTAGGGTGATCTATCAAGTACCATCTACAATCCAATCCTTGGTCAAATCCAAAAAGCTTGGAATTCAGAGGGTGTCTCCCAGATGGCCAGCATTGCTCCACATGATGGAGAATTATACTCCAAAGTTGAAAACTTTTAAGGTATTGTGGGAGTTTCCTATGTCTGGGTGGATCAAGATTAACACTCATGGAGCTTCGAAGGAGAACTCAGGCAGGAGTGCAATAGGTTTTTGCATTAGAGATGAATTAGGGGATGTCATTTATGCTTGTGGTAATGAGATACAGGAGACTACAAATACAGTGGTGGAAGCTATAGCTATTCTGGAGGCCTTGAGGTATGCTGCCCAACACAACTTTAACTACATGTGGTTACAAACAGATTCTATGTTGCTGAACAATGTAATTGAAGGAAGATGGAAACCACCATGGGTAATTGTTGATCATGTGGAAGAAATAAGGAGTGTAATGGAAAGGTGTACTTCTAAGGTGTCGCATATATTTAGGGAAGGCAACAAACCAGCTGCCCATCTTGCAAATTATACTCTTGAAAATGGCACTTTTGAGTGTCATGGCTTCTGGCAGCTTGATACACAAGGGAGAAGAATTGTAAATAATGATAAGCTACAATGTCCATATCTGAGGGTAAAGGTTGCGAGGAGTTAGGAGGAGTTGAGGAAAGGAGTAAAATGGAGAAGGAAATCACTGGAGGACTCATAATTCCTCATCAATTTCAAATCCTTAGGGAGGAGAGACTGATGAGATTTTTAGCTAACCATATTTTCTTTTTTGCACGACAAGTTATTCTGGGCATGCCTTATCTTTTGGTTCGACCTCAAAGGGTGGTATTAGAACCTAGTGCTCATTCCCTTGAGGAAGAATCAAAGATAAGCACAAGCATGCATAGAAAGGAGGAACTAGGGCAGTATGCTAAGCAAAAGGAAGAAACTGGGATCTTTATCTAGTTTCACAGGAACTACACTGCCCAGATATAGACTCATCAATTGTATTATCATGCTTAGCTTTCAGCTACAACACAGCAAGATGAGAAACACACAAAGTACATGGAACAATAAATACTGGAGATTCAATAGGATAACGCCCGAATTTTGAGCGGGGTACACATGGAAGATACACCTTTGTGGCATTCAAAAATGGAAGCGATAAAGGTATTGTGGAGTCAAATCCCAGTGCACTTTGTTTATACATTATCCCATGGAAGGTGCCACCCAAAGGCTTCATCAGCTTGTTGCTGGGGAACTCATAATTCATGCACATAACAGTGCATGCTCAACCACGTACATATTTGTCGGGCACTAGAACAAAAGAAGGACTCGGGCACACTGGGCTTAGCGAGAGAGGACCACCAGCTTCATCTGCACTTGGGAACATCATACTTTTGTGAATATGCTGGGACATCAAGGTTGCAAGCAGCGATTACTGATGAAATTTGGAGGACAACTACCAGGCATACAAGGAGGGTCGCACCAAAACTCCTACGTGCGTGTGACTACAAGGTACCAGAACTGCTAATATGTTTACTATAAGCAGCAGAGTGGATATATAGATCGACGTTTCTTGAGCTCAATTCTGCATTGTTGGATTTTACTAGAACAAAAATGGGCTTGCATCAAGCGACGAGCACTGTTCACTCTCTACCGCGCAGTGTGGATACTTCAAGCTAGTACTACGTTCATAGGGCTAGTTTTTTGTACTACCATAATTGAGTATCTTCTACTCAATTCTGGTAAAAGGTGCTATGTAATTGAGTCTTACTCCTGGTAATACACCATGCTACATTATTTTATTTTTTTATTATTATATATAAAAATTCAAGGCACCTTGCCTAGTGGATTTGCAGGAAAAAAAAGAAGGTAGACCTTTGAATTTTTAGGATAAAAGTATGCTTGGTAGCAGATTGACCCACTATAAGTTTTGCATATATTGCATTGTGTCACGACTCAAATTCCTAACCTTAGGGATCGTGATGGCGCCTAACACCACACTTGCTAGGCAAGCCGATGTTACAGTTCGATTAGCTAGTTTCTTTTAATTATCCATTTAAACATAATAAAATAAATTTAAAGTAAACTTAAATCTAATAGTTTCCAATGCATAACTCAAAATATAAAATAATAAACAAATAAATAAACTGAGCCACGAACTAATTATACAAATAACCCGAAGACTACCCCATGGTATGGTGTCACAATTCACGAACTACTAAAGAATACTACAAATAATAGGTTGAAAGAAATAATATAACTGTTTTGAAAAAATATAAAACAGTCTCTACGAACTAAGAGGAGACTCTCGGGATCTGCGAACGACGGCAGATATACCTCGTGTCTCCGGATAATGGATAGCTGCCACTAAAATCTCTACTATTGGTCGGTACCTGGATCTGCACAAAAGAGTGCAGAGTGTAGTATCAGTACAACCGACCCTGTGTACTGAGTAAGTGCGAGCCTAACCTCGCGAGTAGTGACGAGGCTAGAGCGGGGTAATTATAACTTAACTTGTGACAATACACATATAAAATAACGCAATAAAATAATTCTACACAAACAAGAATATAAACTGAAACAATAAATAAAATAACTCAGTCGCCTATTCCAGGCCTCAACTGTCACCAAAATTTCACACAAGTTTCTAAATTTCCAAACTTTAATTTAAAAATAACCAAATGTGCAGGATATGAGAAACAGTAGGATAAAACAATAAATTTTCAAATCTTTGAAATAAAATCGGTAAATCATAATTATCCTCCCTTATCACTGTCATATATTTATATTCTCCATGTCCACCCTTATCACAGTCATATATATTTTCCCTGTCCACCCTTATCACGGTCGTATGTATATATTTTTCCTGTATATATATATATATATATATATATATATATATATATATATATATATATATATATATATATATATATATATATATATATATATATATATATATATTTAAATCTCGTAAAAATAATGTCAACTAACTCGGTCTTTATGTACCACAATGAAACAAAGGAAAACAACTAATACTCTCCCAAACATGATTCCAACAAGGCTTACAACAATATAATAAGCCAAGTAATTATAAAAGACAACAATGAACATGAAACAATTAAAAACCTGAAGCAATTAGATTGGAAACGGGGAAGGGATCATGTAAACAGACCATTTGGTGGTGCATAGATACTCGTCATCTCACCTATACACCACACACATGCATTTTCACACAACAATTAAGTTGGGGATTCATATTCCCTTAAGTCAAAGTTAAACAAAGTACTTACTTCAATTTCGCAGGTCACTCACTGTTCAATTATAGCTTTTCCTCTTGAATTCACCTCCAATACACTCGAATCTAACCATAATTAACTCAATGTCATTAATTAATGCTAAAGGAACTAACTTTACTGAAAATTATAATTTTTTCTAAGTTTTCTCAACAAAAAAAAAATCCGGACCCGCTTGGTCCAAACTCGGGGTTCGGACCAAATTACGTTTACCCATTCACCCACGAGCCCGAATATACAATTAGTTTCGAAATGCGACCTCAATTCGAGGTAAAGATTCTATTTTTACAAAATTCTTTAATTCTACCCAAACCTTCAATTTTTTTACCATGAAAATTCTTAGTTTTTTTATTTAAATGTGATGAAAAACATTGGTTAATTGAAAGAGTAAAGTTTAGAATTGATTACCTACAACTTGGGGATGAATTTTGATGAAGAAAATCGTCCGTAGGGCTGTTTAGTTCTAAAATTAAGAAGAAAAAGAGTTTTGTCCGTGTTTAAGAGTGAATTTATATACCTGGGAAGGCCTTCTATGCGTTCGCATAGGACTGCCCGCGTTCGCATAGGACCAGACCTTATTGGCCATCGCGATCGCGTAGGGAGGCTGCGTTCGCATAGTGTATTTGGGCTCCCCTCACCCAGGCCCAATTTACCTTGTGCGTTCGCATAGCCTAACATGCGTTCGCATAAGGTCAAGCCCAGATGACCTCCGCGTTCGCATGCTTGGCAATGCGTTTGCATAGAACAAGAAAATGCCTAGCTCAAATTTTACTCTACGCGTTCGCAATTGGAGCCACGCGAACGTGATGAACAAATAGTTTCACATCAGATAACAGCAAAACAAAAGATTTTTTATACTATAAAACACCTCGTGGCCTATCTGAAACTCACCCGAGCCCTCGGGGCTCTAAATCAAACATACACGCAAGTCTAAAATTATCATACGGACTTGTTCGTGCGGTCAAATTATGAAAATAACATGTAAAATTATGAATTAAACCTCAAAACTCATCAGTTTTCTCAAGAACACTTAAAGTTCATTATTTCCCAACCGAACGTCCAAATCACGTCAAATAAACTCCGTTTTTCACCAAATTTCACAGTTAATATTTAAATATTATAACAAACATGTATCGAACTCCGAAACCAAAATAAGGGCCCGATACCAATAGTTTCAAACATCAATTCTTTTCTTTATTTCATTAATATTTCAGCAAAATAATTTCTTTCAAAAATTGATTTTTAAGGCTTGGAACTTCGGAATTCATTTCCGGCCATGCGCCCAAGTCCCATATTTTACTTCGGACCTCTCAGGATCGTCGGAACACAGATCCAAGTCCGTTTGCTCAAGATGTTGACCAAAGTCAATTATAATTAAATTTTAACTCTAGAAATTACTATTTCTCATATTTTCACATAAAAGCTTTCTGATTTCACGCCGGACTGTGCACGCAAATTGAGGTATTTAAACTAAATTTTTTTATGGCTAATGAGCGTAGAACAGAGTCTAAATTCATAAAATGACCCATTGGGTCATCACACATTGGCCGATTTAACATCTTCCATTTTTTTTTAAAATCTCACAATCTTTGTCAATGATAATTTTGATTTTAACTGTCACGACCTAAATTCCCAACCTTAGGGATCGTGATGGCGCCTAACACCACACTTGCTAGGCAAGCCAATATTAGAGTTTGATTAGCTATTTTCCTTTGATTATCCATTTAAACATAATAAAATAAATTTAAAGTAATTTAATCTAATGGTTTCCAATGAATAGCTCCAAATATAAAATGATAAACAACTAAATAAACTGAGCCACGAACTAATTATAGAAATAACTCTAAGACTACCCCAGGGTCTGGTGTCACAATTCACGAACTACTAAAGAATACTACAATTAATGGGCTGAAAGAAATAATATAACTGTTTTACGAAAATTATAAAACAGTCTCTACGAACTAAGAGAATACTCTCGGGATCTGCGAACGCCGACAGGTATACCTCGTGTCTCCGGATGATGAATGGCTTCTACTAAAAATCTCTATTGTTGGCCGGTACCTGAATCTGCACAAAAATGTGCAGAGTGTAGTATAGTACAACCGACCCCATGTACTGAGTAAGTGTCGAGCCTAACCTCGACGAAGTAGTGACGAG